>BRDA01010143.1:8686-25910 GCA_036984385.1 Crenuchus spilurus
GGGAAAATCACTAGATTCACTTGACTTTTCCAGGATAGAGTTCTAATCTGTGTGTGAAAATCCCTCTCAGGTAACCTAGTGTGTGTGATATTTCAGCTAGGCACATCTCACTAAACACAGGAAGTGCATTAGTCCAGCTTTGGTTTCAAAATTTAATCACTCTTGGGTGCCACCATCGTTGAATATTTAATCTTGCACATCATGAATCCAAAATGTAAAACAATGTCTATGTGTTAGTTTCACCAACTGCTATTAACATTTTACCGGAGGGTGCCAAGTGAGGTCCTCCCACTATACTCTTATTATTATAATTTTGTGGAGAAACACAGATTATGTCCAAATCACAGCTGTGATGTTATTAGCAATAATGCAGCACTCCCACTTGTGTTTAAGTGTGCTTAAGTGTATATTTTTATCATCCAGGCTATCGAAACTAACCTGGTGCAGAAGTCTCCAGGAGGGCTGACCTATGTGGCTGAATGGAGAGGAGGCGTCCTGGACCATAAGATGGGTCATCTGGCCTGCTTTTCTGGTGGAATGGTGGGCATCGGAGCAGATGACGGCGCTCAGGAAAAGAGGCAGCACTACTTGGACCTGGCAGCCGAGATAACTCACACATGTCATGAGTCCTACACCCGCTCAGGTTAGTGATACACAGAAGAACTCATGTTTGTCTGTGCATTTATTAATGGATTTGGGGGGGGGGGGGGGTAGACATTCTTATGTGGTCTGACATGCCTTGACTTTTTTTTGCCAATTACACCATTAAATGTATTTTTTTCCAAAGTGTTACACAGGCTTTTGTTCAGCACAAACTCAGCAACAATAATGTCAAAACAGTCAGAGTGTCATAAATCTATATTCTGATTAAATCTGCTCTAAACTTAGACTTTTCAAAAACCTGTTTTAGATGTGCTGATATATTGTAAAAAACATTCTAAACATTTCTAACCAAGACTTTTGAGCTCAAAACTGAATAAACAAAGGTTTTCACTCAGTCACTAACGTTACACTGAATATTCATGAGATAGGTGTGAACACTCAGGTGAGAGCTCTTCAGCTGTTCAGGTTCACATTCCACACATTCTACAGCCAGTAATCCAACCAATGGAATGTCCAGAATGTCATTATCATATGAATGACAGATCACATCATTTGGCGGGAAAATGCACAGCTGATGGACTCACTCTGAAAAATGTGTCTCTGCTTATTTAAGCTCCTCTCAATTTAGATTCAAGCTATATATGTTTGAAAAGTAGATCCTTTAAGGTTTCTGGGGTATGTTTAGTTTTGTTTCTTGGATAAAATCTTGCTGAGTTATATAAGTGTTTTGCCAACTCCAGAGGGTAAAAGGAATAATTTGACAAAACTATATTATTATCCTTACAGACCAAAGTATGGTCAAAATTCAGGCTTCACAATGGGTGCTACTGTTTTTAGCTATGCTACCGTACTTTTAATACCAATTTAATCTTTGTTACACAGCAAAAAAGCTCTGTTGTAATAACTAGATTAACCAATGAGCTGTAGATGGCTAGATTAGCCAGTGAAAAACATTGAGGGCTAGATTAGTCAATGAGACACACTGATGGCGAGATCAGCTTATGAGACACATTGATAGCTAGATTAGCCATTAAGACTTACTAATAGCTAGATTAGCCAGTGAGACACTGATGGTTAGATTAGCCAATGAAACACAGTGAGGGCTAGATTAGTCAATAAGACACACTGATGGCTAGATCAGTTTATGAAACACACTGATGACTAGATTAACCAACGAGAGAAGTTGAGAGGTAAATTAGCCAATGATAGGCTGTTGGCAAAATTAGCCAGTGTGCTAAAGCTTAGTTTCATTTTCACTAGGATGTATCATGCTACATAATAAAAATGTATGCCCTAATAAAACTAGGGGTGTATATGCTCCTCTCACTCCATTGCTCAAGGCTATGCTAAAATTTAATGGGTAATTAATTAAATCCTATGCAATATCATAGCTTATAATTCATTATTAGCCTTTTGAGCATAGCATTGGTTCCATTCCTTGGCTTCCCACACGTTATCACCAAATTCTATTTTGCTTTAAGCTTTGATCTAAAAGATGACGTTTTTAAGCATAATGTGCTGCGGCTAGTTTTTGCTGAAGCTCATCAGCACTTGGTTGTAAAAGTTAACAGTGGGCAGCAGGGGCTCATTTCTCTCTGGCATGAAGAAAAGTTCTTCTAAAATATTCTTTATTATCTTCCTGACTCAAAACCCGCTGCAAAAAAAGTAGCTCATCAAGTCCAATCTGTTCAACGGTTGAAATTAGGAAAATGTATTAAATTCTCTGATGCTGCTTTAAGCGTTGGTAAACAGGCTGTACTGACTCTTAGTCTGGTAGATCAAAAATGGAATGAAGAATAAAACAAAACTTTGAGGAGATGCCGTTCGGTGTCCAGGAATAAAAGTGAAATTAAGATTTTTGAGCAAAGTTTGTTTGACAGATTTTTTTTAGCCTACGCCTGCATACTGAAATCTGTATATATTTTATTTGGCCTTTGCTAAAATCAAAATATTAAAAAAAATATTTATAGCTTCTTGTATTGTGCAATAAAAGGACTCAAATTAACACCACCCCAATTTGAGTAGCTCCACCCACAGGTTTTGAACTGAGATATGCCATTTTGATTAAGTGAGGCAGAGAAGGAACAGAGAGTGGTTAATTGTGTTGTGACCACTTTGTTTTGAGTGCTTTTTCAAACTGAATCAACTGATGATTATAAAAAATATTTTGAATTTTTCATTCCAAATGGTGCAACAGTACATTCATTTGGCTAACAAAACTTAAGGCTTATCTGTTCCACCTTAAATAATGCAGAAGTTACATTCATTCTCCTAAAAACTTGTGTTCTACCTTAAATGGTGCAGCGGTTACATCCATTCGCCTACAAATTTCTCATTCCACCTTAAATGGTGTAGTAGTTACATTCTGGCACCTGGCAGGAAATCGAAATAAAAAGCCAACTTCAACTTGATGATTTGTGCTCATTTTAAAGAGACTTTTGCATTGATAAGTGGAGAGGTTTATGATGACAGAGCTTAATTCTGATTGGCTAATATCTCTGTTGAACCTCTTGGACAAGCATAACCACTCAAACTAAGCATTCGAGCAGGGCTGTTTAGAACGTCCCACTTTCATTAAGACTCACAGTCAACAGGATTCAAGGGCTAGAATAGGAATTTGACCTTGTTATATCTTCTGTTTTCTTTAAGGATGAATTTAAAAACAAGCTGTTTAGTCTGTGTGCTTTGATCAGCACATTCAAAACAACCTATCAAGTTGAGGGGTGGCCTGTGGGGTGACCAATCAAATACCAAGAGTGGCCTGAGATGACCTTCGATCTAGCCTAGCTACAGCTACGTCTGAGCTGTTGGATTTCAGGCGTTTAGGGGGGGAAAGGAGAAAAGACTGGCTGATATTTAACGCTGACAAAGAAAGTCGTCCTGCGGGATCGTTTCTGGAGCAGCTGTAAACTTAACAACTTAACAGCCTGGCTAACATCACCTCACAAAGACGCAACACAGCAGAAAAATCGAACATAACAAAAACGACTCATGAAAAGCATGTTTCTGACGTGGTTGTTATTGCTGCTGGAGGAGACTGTAGCATCTGGGGATAAAAATGTACTAAAACGGACCAAATACAATCAGATGTTTTCTTTTCTCCTCGTATAAAGAATGACACAGTGGTAGGTCACCTTCACTGCTTCCAAAGCTGCACTTGCTCTTCTACTAGATGCCACAAAGTACTGGAGCGGGTTCTCTTTAAAGAACAGACCATGTTTTCACTAGTTTGAGAGCTTAACAATTACATATCTAGATGTGAGTGTTCGCTAATCAGAAGTCAGAAGAAGACATCATAGAGGAACACATGTTCTCTCAGTTTCTCAATCAGTGCTTCATTAAGTTAAATTTTCACTCAAGTTTAGAGTCCAAATTTTGCTTCTTCAGTTTAGAACTGGAGCTGCAAGGTGAACACTATTAACACCACAACTCACTGCTCACATATAATAGTCCAGTCTTTCTGTAAAACCACCAAAACCTTCATCCAGATCTTAATGAAGGTCTCACTGAGTAGTGGATGTGGTTTAGGACACAGTATCAGTCAGTGTGAGCTTAAAAATGAATAAATACATAATATAAACTTGTGTAGCTGAATGCTGTGTCCACCATCTTAGATCTTAGACCAGAAGTGCTGAGCTAGAATCAGTTTTAGTGAAGATGTCAAAAATATGTATGAAGGAATCCGATCAGATCAGTCTTCTATCAGCTCTGCTGCTGTCTGAAGTGTCTGATTTTAAGATCTGGATGAGATATTTGTATGTACACTAGGCTAATATAGGTGACTATTGAATCGTAGTTTTTGCTAGCAAAGTTAGCCTTGCAGTTCAAGTTGTAAAATAAAAAATAAATGAATAAAAATTGGAGTCCTAACACTTATTACACGATTGAATACATTAGAGCTAAAATTATGTAAATTTGACTTTTGAGTAAAATAAAGCCTTTAAATCAAGTATTGAACAAATCCATTTGGTGGCTGAGGAACATTAAGGAGAACATCTAGAACCCATGTTTGTTCTCTAAACTAGTTATATCTACTGCTTTAATCAAGTTACCTTTTTCTTTTCTTTTTTTTTATATAAAAAAAAATTTATCTGTCACTACTGATTGGCAGCATACATGACTGTATAAATGTGCTGAAGTACATTTTTATGCCTATGCTTTGGATTAGTGGACTGGGCTACTGCCTGAAGTCTTTTGTCTTAAGGTCGTTATTCATTTTAGAAATCTTTTTTCCTTTTTATAGTCTTTTTTCAAAGTAGCTTTTCATTCGAAAGCTCCTCGGTGAGTCATTTCATCATATTATGGACTATCAGGGACATATTAGCAGGGACAGTGGCCAAAAATTAAGTAGCTTTATTACAGACAGATACAGTATAAACCATCTGCAGCACTGTAGCACACAAAGCTCTTTATCTTCAATCACCTGAACATCTAATCCTGAGGAAAAAAGTCACAGATATGACTAAATGGAGAGTGATGTTCCATTTACAGAGAAAATATATTATTATTGAATATATATGTGCACTGATCAGCCATAACATTAAAACCAATTTGTTAATAAGGATAATATGCTGTTGGTCCCCCACAAGCTGCCTAAATACTCTACATGATCTTACTTGGTATCAGGAGATTCTTTAACTTCTGTGAGATGAAAGCTCCTAGATTGGATGATGGATGATCTATAGTCCATCAAACAAAGCAAAGCTGCTTGAGTTTTAGGCATAAAGTCACCGAACAGTGATGTGAAAGACAGGTGGGGAGCATGAACAAATCAGGCTTATTCCACCAAACATTGATTTCTGAACTCTTCCCAAGTTAAAACAGTATTGTTGTTTACAAATCAATATCAGTTTCTTACACAGATGAATTTAACTTGCAGCAGTTACATTCAGACATCTGTTAGGGTTATGATTATCGATAGGCACCTGAATGTAACAGATGCATTATTTAAGGTACAACAGGAAATAATAGTAAGCTAACTTAATCTTCATCTTGCTATCTATGCACTTCATTCACAGTTCTCCAGCAGTTTTGCTGACATTCCTTTGGTTTTCTGATATATAACCATTTTAAACAATTATACGGATGATGAACTTTAAATAAAAGTACTAAATTAAATTAATCTGACCTTGTTATAACTTCAGAGAAGTTGTCATTATGATTGAATTTTAAAATGAGTTGTATTTAGTCTGTGCTTCATCAAATTCAAAACAACTTATCAGGTTTGGGGTTGGCCAAAGAATCCACACCCCAACACAACTGCTGCACCATTTAAGGTGGACTGGCAAATTTGAATAAGAAGCTAACTTCAGCTTCCTTCAAGATGTGACAACACTGCAACATATTTGGTAATTTAAGCAGTTGGTCATTTTCTGCAAATAACTACACTACATGAGAATGTTTGCATTTTTTTTGGTAGAATTTGGTAGAAATGTCAGTACTATGTAGAATAAAATGAAAATGTTAATTGTACTCAAACACAGACCTATAAATAATAAAATCTGTGGGAAATGATTATACTATAAATTATAGTGAACTAAGTGGTACAGGCAGGAGTTTGTTGGCTAAATTCTATATTTTATTGATGTAAATTTCAAATAAGTTCAACAGAACAAACGTCTGAACACTTTAATGCACACTTGCTCTTTATTTACTACTTTTAACTAAATTCATAAACACAAAATGTCATTGTGAGAATCCCAACTCCATTATTTCTCTTAGCAGTGGACTGTGTTTGCAGTCAATGTGCATCCATGACCTGGTGGTTAGGGATCCAATCTTGTGACTGAAAGGCCACCAGTTAGATCCTGGCAGGCCATGACTGAAGAAAGGCACCTAACTCTCAACTGCTCCCCGGCGCCATGATTAGGGCTGCCCACTGCTTTGGGCACATGTGTTCACTACCTCCTAGTGTGTTTCACTGCATTTGCCACTTTCACAACTCCCAGAAGGCACCGCGCAACCGGCAACATCCGGTTCGCCATTTTCTCTTGTTTATGTCTGTGCCAGCTACGCTACATACACTGTTTACAACTTTATTTGGTAAGTAAATACTTACGTGATATCTACTAGCTTTTGTAACCATATGCAGATAATATGTCTTTTGATATTAAACATCATATGTTGTTGTGTCAACTTGTATTTTCAATTTATGCAGTGGGTTTTTAGTGTAAACACGTTGTTGCAAGCTATCGTGTTGCATGCTATCAATACTAAGCTACACTACTAGCGTAGCTGGCACAGACATAAACAAGAGAAAAACAAGAGAAAATGGTGAACCAGATGTTGCCGGTTGCGCGGTGCATTCTGGGAATTGTGAAAGTGGTGAATGGAGTTAAAATTCCTCTGTAAGCAAACACATTGGTCAGTGATTGTGCTTAATTTTTTTCATAGTTCGACAGGCTTCATACAATGAATTCTGCTGTATTTAGCTGAAAGTAGCTGGAATTCTATACTCAAAACAAGTCCACTCAGAGAGGTCACGGCGAGCAGGTTGGTGATGCCATTTTCTTTGTTTTGACAGCCACTAAGTTGGGGCCTGAGGCTTTCCGCTTCGACGGAGGGGCTGAGGCGACAGCCACCAGATTGAGTGACCGCTACTACATCCTGAGGCCGGAGGTCATCGAGAGCTACATGTACATGTGGCGTCTGACCCATGACCCCAAATACAGGCAATGGGGCTGGGAGGCAGTAGAGGTGGGTGAGAAATCTGCGAGAAAAAAACAATTTCACCATGACAACCATTCCTCCCACCTTTCTACCCTGTTCACATCAGCTAATTCTTTGATTAAAGGACTTATGCTACCTATTTAATTTCTGCATTACAGTGTTTATGTAGTTAACTGTATAATATCTTATTTATTTGCACATGATTATTTTGCCTGTTTTTGTTACTGTGTCTTCAATATACATGTGCACAGTTCAACAGACGTTATATTATGATTTTTTTTTTATCTAATTTAAGGAAAACAGCTAGTTTGCTAATGCTGATGTTAATGGTGCACCTTTACACTACCTGTTTCTCTTTGAGTGGAAGAGTCTAATGGCTGAAGATTACAACACTCATCTCCTGGTCAGGGGCTTATGCACAACACAAAATGAAGCACTGTCTGCTAGCAGTCTTTAAATTTATGCTATAAATTAAAAATCCATACTCTGTGGAGAATCTCACAAAACACAATATTGCAATACTCAAGTGTATTAATGTTTTCTTACACCCCTATTCAACTACAATTAGATTTTAAAAGATTTTCATCTGGGAGGGCCCCGAGTGGCTCAGCAGGCTAAGACGCTGACACTATGACCAGAGGATCGCGAGTTTGAATCCCAGTCATGCTGTTTGTCAACAACAGCCGGGGCCCAAGAGAGCAAAATTGGCAGTGCTCTCTCTGGGCGGGTAGATGGTGCTCTCTCTCTCTCTCTCTCTATCACTCAAACATTGGCTCAGGCATCTACGGATTGGTCCATTCAGGGCTGGGAATCCTGTGCTAACCTCCGAGCGCATTCGCTCAACAGTGAAGGTGTATCAGCGGTAGTTTGAAAAGAGGTGGTGGCCGCATCACACGTAGAGGAAGAGGTGTGTGCATGTCTTCACCCTTCTAGAGTCAGGGACAGTGCAAAGTGATGGGGAGAGCACCCTAGCGGATGGGATTGGGTTCATTGGCTACTACCACATTGGAAAGGGGAGAAAATTTGAAAAAACATTTCATCAGGTTTTCATCTGGACAGTAGCTCAGGTTCAACCCACATCTCTCTGTCTTGTATCTGGCTTACTTGTCACATGGATTGATGTCAGGTGAGCAGATTTCTGAAATAAATACCATGCACACCTCCAGGCTCATTGACACTAAGTAACTTCAGTAAAATCAGAAACTGTATATTATCCTACCACAGTCAGTGAAGTTGTGTTAATCCCTCATGTCTAGCTCCACATCCAGCAGGGTCAGACCAAACCCTGAACCTTTCTGGAGTCATGCTGTTTAAACACTTGAAAATGCTGCTTCTTATGCAAATGAGGTTACAATCTATCTGACTAATCAAAGTAAATGAGGTTCTGGAGCCTCCTTGTCTACAGTGGTCCTTTATCCATAATGGTTCTTGATTAAACTGCTCAGGCACACTTCTTAGCCCCAGAGCAGGAGCTGTAACAGCCCTAAACTTGTATTTCAGATGATAAATAATCCAGAAAGTCTTCCAATTCAAAAGGTGGCACACCAGTTTGGAAGTTTTATTTTTGCAATGATGCCATTGAGTTCAACAGCCAAACAAGAGTTGGTTCAATACAAGTGTTGGGTTCAATACACAAAGTTTTTAATATGTGAGCCATTTTTGGGTTTTGAGACATGTGGGCCAAAGGAGCATTTTCAATAAGTGGGCCACATTTGAATTGCCAGTACTGACACTGGGCCACATCTTTGCCATAAGTGACCCATATCCACATGAAGTATACCATCATAACGTGATGGGTTTTCTTGATCTTAGTCCTGGTTTATTAGGATTGTTGACTGTAACATCATCAAGGATATCATTATAGTCAGCATCATCTCAATCTGTTTAGGAAAACCAGCCAAAAGAGTAAAAGTCAGTGTTGACAGTAAATCAGGTTAAAGACTGGCTCCTGCATGTAGACAGGTGGGCAAAGCAAGGTTAAAGGGATTGAGGCGGAACACCTAGCATGCCATTTATGCTCATTAGCCTTTGCAAATGAGCGCTAGGCTAAAGGCGGTGTATTAATACAGCTCGCATGTCTCTCTCTGACAGGATGACATGTTAATTATAAGAGGGAAGAGAACTGAAATAGATTTGTCACGTTCATTTCCCCGAGTAACGCACAGGCCAATTGTAATGACGGTGTAGATGTCTGCCTTTTTTATGAGCTAATAGCCCCTTAAGTTGTCATGTCAGCCTTTTTTCTTCCACTGTCAAAAATGTTATGCTTCTTTTGCCAAAAATTTGTAGCACAATATTATCTTGTTATTAGTTATTGTTATGTATTCATACACTAAATTGATTGAGTCACTAGACAGGGAATGAAAGCCAGAAGGGAATTGACTAGCATTATGCAAATGTTGCAATGCTAGCATGTTAGCGTGCATTCATTACTGGCCATATTAGCATTTTTGTGTGTACTGTTCTTTTATTCTTGATTTGTACAATCGTTTGCAGGCGCTGGAGAAGCACTGTCGTGTGGATGGTGGTTTCTCGGGGATTAGAGATGTTTACGCCTCCACGGTCAGCCACGACAACATGCAGCAGAGCTTCTTCCTGTCTGAAACTCTGAAGTGAGCATGCTAATATTTATTGATATTCTTTGTTAGCATTCAATCATCACAGTTTACAGAAGATAATATGAGTCCGTTTATGGAAATGTTTGCTTATTTTTAAACAGTCCTAATTTTAAAAATGACAGATTTTATTAATTTTACAAGAAAAGTGCTACATTTCACAGCTGTTGTTAACTGACAACCAAGTTGACCTTTGTACCTTCTGATCTGCAAGAACCATCTAGAACAATTTTTCTTTTAATGCAAATGTATTAAACACTTTTGGAATGATGTTCATGATTGGTTAACCCTTAAATGAAATAATATTCTGAACTTCAGTATATTTGCTGTCATTTACCTTATGATGGTCAACTTATTGTAATTATGGATTTATTCTATCCATGTTTAAGGGCATTCTTCCATTTTATGCCTTCTTTAGGAATGACTTCGTACATTACCATTCACTAAAGTATGTACAGTATATATACATATATGTATTAGGGGTGTAAAAAATAACCGATTTGAATCAGAAGACCGATTTTGACATAAACGATGTGAGTGCATCGGTACATGGACCACTGAATCGGTCTATTTGTAAAATGAACCGGCCGATGGCCCGATTCAAGAGCTGTCAATCGGTTTGGTGTGGTATGCTTCAGCTGCGCGCTCTCTCTCTCCCTCTCCTGCCCTCGCCCCTCTCTCTCCCTCGCGCTCTCTCCCTCTCTCGCTCTCTGTCTTTCTCATGAACTGTCGCGATACTCGTCACAGTTACATTTGAAAGACAAACGTGTCCGACGCACATACATACTGTACAACACTCCGCCAAGCTTATAATCTAAAAAAAACGGAGAACATTTGGTGAGACGACATGAGCAAAGTGGTGTTGAGGACACTAGCACCATTAGCCCAAAGACACAGCATGACAAACACAGAAAAACAGGACTTCTTCCAGACAAAAAGTCAACCACAACTCAGGTAGAGCCAAAGTAATAACGGCTTCAATAACCCGGTTCATTGTCAAAGACTTAAGACCATACTGTGTGGTGGAGAATGAGGGCTTTGAGGACTTGTTTAAAACATTGGAGCCCCAGTACCACATCCCAACGCGACAGTATTTTACTGTTTCTGACTTCACATGTCAAATACAACTTTACTAGTTCTCTAGTATTTCATTAGCAAACAAAACACATTTTTAGTATTAACTTATGTTGACTCAATGTAAAATATCTATTTTAAACAAGTAACTTGTATTATTTCCTACCCGATTATATTGAATCATATCGAAATCCTCCTCAATCGAATCGAACCGGTCCAATTTAAAATAAATAGTTTCTGAATCGTATCGTATCGCATGAATCGAGATACATATCGGATCGTCATTTATTGGACAGATACACACCCCTAATGTATACAGGGGTTAGACAATGAAACTGAAACAGCTGTCATTTTAGTGTGGGAGGTTTCATGGCTAAATTGGACCAGTCTGGTGGCCAATCTTCATTAATGTCACATTGCACCAGTAAGAGCAGAGTGTGAAGGTTCAGTTAGCAGGTAAGAGCACAGTTATATAGTATATTACAATGCACACAACATTATGGTGACATACCAGAGTTCAAAAGAGGACAAATTGTTGCTGCACGTCTTGCTGGCGCATCTGTGAACAAGACAGCAAGTCTTTGTGTCTAAATATTATTGAGCCACTTTGGGGTGTTTTGGAGGAGCGAGTCAGGAAACCGTTTCCTCCACCAGCATCACGTAGTGACCTGACCACTATCCTGCAAGAAGAATGGCTTAAAATCCCTCTGACCACTGTGCAGGACTTGTATATGTCATTCCTAAGACAAATTGACGCTGTATTGGCTGCAATTGGAGGCCCTACACCTACTAATAAATGATTGTGGTCTAAAACCAGGTGTTTCAGTTTCATTGTCCAACCCCTGTGTGTATATATATATATATATGTATATGTATATATATGTGTGGTTTATATTTTAGCAAGTGCAAAGTATACGTTTAATATGTTCTTAACTTGTATTGTATATTGTTTTACAGACTTAGAACTTTGTTTTTTTCCTTCTGCTGTACTGCTAAATGAGGACCAGGAAAAACTATGTATTGCCAGTTAATTTGCAACAGCTAACGGATAAACCTGATTGGCTAACTTTAACAGTCACTAAGCAGTGATTTCTCAAAGGTCACTCTACTTTTCACTTTGAAATCTGTTGTTTATCATCATCTGTCATTTAGCCTTCTGGATTTCAGTCTCTGTTAGCTGAGCACAGCCTGTAATGTGCTGTTTAGATCTGGAGCCCAGTAACTCAGCAAACATTAGCATTAGTCGCTAGTCGGATATAAACATAACACATCAGCTAATTTCAAATTTATTTCATTTCAACACCCATCGCTCACCCAGCTAGCATAGCAATACAGCCCAAACCTGCCACATCTGGCATAAATCCGGCCCACATACTGTGATGAATGACTTCCCAGAAGCAGGCCAGATGTGGTTGCCAGAAGCCATGTATTTTTTTATTCAGTGTACTTTGTCTAAATAAATAACACAGAACTTTATGTCCTGGAGCAGTACCATAAACAATTGTGACACAATAGTAATTATAATGTTAATATTTCTAGGGGAAAAAACTTTTAAATTGCATTTAATTTATTATTAATTAACAGAAAGAAATTTTGTGTGTTTCCTTCCACTACAGCTATACTAAGAAACCTAAGATTAGTGTCATATACACAGGCAAAAACAAACTGCAGGATCATGCATGGCTTCAGTGGTCTATTAGGAAATGGATGCTAGCAGGAAGTGGAAAACAAAGCAGTTAGTGTGATTTTATTAGCACTAATGCTAAACGATCCTTGTCTATATTGCCTTTATATAGCACTGTGGCTAATCTTTAGCAGGTATTGTTTTCAGATCAAGCTAGTCGTTTTAAGCTACATTCTGAGTGATGTTTGTTTGTTATTTGTAGATATCTCTACCTGCTGTTTTCTGATGATGACCTGCTGCCTCTGGACGACTGGGTGTTCAACACAGAGGCTCATCCTCTACCGGTCGTGCGCAAGAGCTGTTTACAGGACCACGGCGGCACACGAGACACGGAACACACACTTTCAGAGTAGCCTACAATCACACACACACATTCATACACATCAGTCGCAGGGCCACAGCCTTAACAGCCCTGCCTCAGACTCCCGGCTCCTTTCCTGTAAAGGATGTTGGGGTAAACGCTGTGATTGTACGTCTTTAAGCCGGGATGTCCTGCCCTGCAGTGTGAGCCGGCGCTGATTTCTTTTTTTCTGCAGACAATCAAAAAATGAACAAACAAATGACTTTTTGTGAGAAGAGCACCTTTTATTCTCTCCATTCTTTCCTCCGTGAGGAAAAAAATTAAGAATATCCTTCAGGCCCAAATCTGTGGGACGAGTGCCATGTCACAGGCTACTCTGAGAGAAAGAGAAAAACACTTTTTGTTCACTAGTTCTTCATCAGCAGTTATCAGTTGGGTCCATCCACCCGTCGTACATACTTACACTTCGGCCAAAGCTTTTCTTACATTAATTATAATTTTTTACACCTTTTTAAATTTTTTCCCTCAATATCCAGTTTTACGTCATTTTTATTTTGTTTTGTTGGATTCTGTTGGATATTCAAGACCAAGTAAGGACCAAGATGTCTGAAATGTTGACTAAAATATATAAATATATATAATTTTTGAGAGTGGGGTAAAAAAATCTAATCATAAATTCATGTGTACCATGCAAAAAAAGTGATTGTTTTTAAATATTTGGATTTTTTTGGCAAAGACGAATGATGTCAGAAGCTGAATGTTTGAGGAGAAACCTGGTAGTCTGCTGTTATTGCATTGTAAGCCATGCAAGCTGTGTCTGTTCTTGTGGTTCAGATCCAGCATCACCACATGCAGATACTCACAGAACAAAAAGTGACCGCACACAAAAATTTACCCCACGGATCTCCTCTAAAGGCTACACTTTTTCTTTTTTTTTTATCACTGTCCAACTCACTAGTGGAGGAATGTGCTGTACATAACCGAACGAGTATGATTTGTGAGTGATTCCTGTTGTTAAATCTTTGCTTTTTTTCTTCGCTTTAGTTTCACCTTTGCTTTGTTTACGGAGGCTCTCGAAGGTTGTGGGTTCACATATTGTATTCACTCAAAATAACGAGTTCATTTGAATTACCCATCAGATGCAACAATACCACTCACAGATGAAGTGAAAGACATTTACCTCATAGCAGTGGCACTCAAAGGTCAGGGATATAAGGCCTTGTTCTGACTAGGGCTGCCACAAACGATTATTTTTATAGTCGACTAATCACCAATTATTTTTTTGCGATTAGTCGACTAATCAGATCATACGTTAATTGAATATAAAACATACAGCTTATGGCACTAGATTGCAGCTGCTATTATATAACCGTCATTAGATTTCAGCTATATGCTAACTAAAAATAAAAACAATTAAGATCATAGTTCATTAAACCTTTAATGAAATATGCAGCTTGTTGCAACAATTATTTAACTGTTTAGCATAAAGTGTAAACGTAGCACTGAAACATAACGTTAGAAACGTTAGCATTAGCATTCCTATTCAAACACATGACTGTTATAACGTTACAGAAAACACATGAATGTGTTCTAAGGCTGATGAATCAAATCGTCATCACTAATGTTAACTTTTACAGCTATCAATATGAGTAAGCAGCAAGTTAACTCTCTGTTTACGATAATTTTAGCAGCTAACTAGCAATTTAGCTTACCGAGATAACGGTCCCTCTTCATCATTGTCACAATCAGCCACAACATGCTTCCTTTTCAGGTGCTCGTGCATCACAGTTGTGCTGCCGTGGAAGGCAAGTTCTCCCTTGCAGATATTGCATTGCACACATTTCTCTTTCATTTTCTTAAAATAATCCCACACTTTTGAGCACCGTTGCAGGGTAGCCATGATACCAGAGCCTGTCTGTATATAACGTCCTGTGACGTCATCCACGGGCTACCCCAGTTACCACTACTGCGCATGTGCGTCAAGGACAGAAAGGCAGACGCAGCAGTGGAAGGTGACGCAGCAGTTTGGAGAGAAAAAGAAAGTAAAAAAAAACAAAAACGACGCATCGACTATTAAATTAGTCGTCGACTATTTTAATAGTTGACATAATCGTGACTAGTCGACTAATCATGGCAGCCCTAGTTCTGACTGGCATGTCTATTGACATTTGATAAAACACATATGGAGGTGGATTAAAATGTGATTCCAATCAGATTTCTGCAGATACATCTCAGTCTTGATTTTCAAATCAGATATTAGTGCATCTTTTATCTCATTCTTAATGCAGCAAATAATGACCATCCCCAATCAGATTTAATCAAAACGCCAAAGATTCATGCTACACCTTTGACAGTGTCTGTGAGATGATGCACGTCCATCTTTCCAGCATCCATGTTTGAAGCTATGTAGTTACTGATGCATGTGACGTTAACACAATCCATGCAGATAAGTTGGTGAAGTCTGGACACACAAATCAGATCTGAAAACTAGCAAATAAGTCTTAAAACATCTGACGAGAAGAAATACGATTTGCCTGCAATCTGAACACAGCTATTAGACTTTAAATGAATGTTTGGTTGCTGTAAATGATGTGTTAACATCTGGCTGGGCTGGGAGTGGTGGACAGTACCAACATCCATCCATCCATCATCTTAATCCTGATCAGGGTTGCGGTGAGACTGTACCCCTTCACTGGGCGCAGAGCAGGGCATTACACTATCTTAGCCAAACCCTGCACAGGATGCTAATCTGTCTGTACCAACAATGTCCACCAAATTCTCTTATGTCCTCAGCATCCTCCAGATTCTTCATCATCCCATAGCTGCAGAATCAGATTTTTGTCAGTAACACTTGAGTCACATCCAACCTATAAACTCACAGAAGACCATGTGATGTAAACGTGATGTAAAACCCAAAACTTCATTCTAGAGCTTTTTTTTTTCAATCATCAAGCCACATTACCTGAATGAACGTACATCATTAGTGTCGCTCCAAAAGTGTTGCCATCTCTCTGGTGCTGCGGTAAACGCTGCCTGTGTATTTCCAGTGTTGGGGTCTGTTTTCGTGCATGTGCAGACTGAGAAATCTGATAGAGATCAGAGTAAGCGGATACATGCCCTCAGAAATCTGATTACTGAGCTACAATCCAGCTCTCGTCAGATTTCTTAATCAGATTTCTATCAGAGTGCTGTTTACACGTACATGACAACTTAAATAATACCTGCAGAAATCTGACTGTGATTGGATTAAGACCTGAGAGGTCTTGCGGAGTCCATGACCTTGAGGACCAAGTCCACACACAGGGCACACAAGCACAAATGCTTTCTGGTGCCCAACTTTCACCACTGCCACCCTCCGGCAGGGCCAAGTCCACACAGGTTGGGGAGGGGGCCCCGCAGGGAGACACTGGGCATAAGGACATTCATTCTACCTGACATTTTTGGTGCCCCGCTTGGCACTTGGGGCCCCACGTGCATTGCGTGATCCGTGTGGGCGTAGCGTTGGTACTGATCTCAAGAAAAGAAATAAAATGACTCGTTATCAAAGGAAAACTATATGAATCCACAGTCTCTAGGCTCCTCCGTACTTCTCTCTTGTACCTTCTTCTCATTCCTTTTTGGTTCTTCATTTTTACATGATTGTTCTGTATAATTCTACTCTTTTATCTTCATTTGCTTCCCTCAGGTGTTTCTTGGAAAAGATGATTTTTGATTATGATTATTGTTACTTATGGTATGACTTATCCTTGTTGATTTGACTTCTTTCAATGTTGTTGTATATTTTCAGATACTGGTAAAAAAATATCTGTGCAACTTTATACATTTAAAAAAATAACTGCACAAATCTCACGAGTCTCGCTGTCTTTCTTTGGAGCCTCAGATCAGTTGGTCTGATCTTCATTCAGTTTATTTGATTTCAGTAATGTGTCTGCTTAGTTTTTTGAAGCTCATGTAATGTTTCTCTCTCTCACTCACTCACTGTCTGTATCTCTCACTTTCTTAGTCTCTTTAGTTTCTCTGTTCACCTGTCTGTCTCTCTTGCTGACTCTGTCTCTCTTTTTCTCTTTGTCACTTTCTGTCTTTCTATTTCTCTATATTTGTGTATCTCTGTCTCTATCTCTCTCGTTTTTGTCTCTCTCCGTTTCTTTTTCTCTTTGTCTCTGTATTTCTCTGTGTATCTCTCTCTCTCTGTGTATGTGTTTCTCACTCTCTCTCTCCATCAGTTTTTTCTCTGTCACTTTCTTTTTCTCTATATTTGTGTATCTCTGTCTCTATCTC
>BRDA01010145.1:0-15442 GCA_036984385.1 Crenuchus spilurus
TGATGTGTGGATGTTTTAGAACCAGCTCCGATTTAGCTCTGCGTATTCAAAGCAGAGTATTTGCGCATGACAGTCATGGCTAATCCATCGATTAAGCTGCCTATTGGCGTCTCAACTTCAGTACTTAATGCTTGCAGGTTTCAAGATTGAGGAATACTCTAATAAAATATACTGGACATTGGGAATCTAAATTTCCAGGTAGTTCAGTAGTGTTCTGATTTATTCTAAAAATAAAAACACTAATGTAATAATTTGTGATAATCTAGAAGTAAACATTTTAGTAAACAAAGTATTTTAGTATCTCGTTCAGAATGTACACGTATATAGTGTCTACTGGAATAATAAAAGCATTTCATTTGCAGGAATAATTTTAAATTTACAATACAGTTTAATTGAGCATTTGCAATACTTTGGATGGAAAAAACAGAAGAGCCTTCATGTAGAAACACAAGTCCCAGTAGTTTATTTAGCAAGAATAACAGTTCTGCAATGGAACGCGTAACTTAACCATCCCTAAATTGTTATGAACAGAAAGAGGGGTGTTTTTCCAGAGTTTAAGCAATGTTTTTTTTTATTATTGAAATTCCTTTTTATATACCTCACTCACTCTCTGGAAAAGCAGCCCTTAGAGTAAGACAGTTAAAAGGACATAAAAAAAAAATACATTCATAACAGTAGAAAAAAAAACAGTACTGAGGATGCAACATTACTAGTGTAATACACGATTCTTCTTGCAGGAGCACTCAAAAGCTATAAGTAAACAGCACTTGCTATTTCTCAAGTTAATTATGAGAAATTGCAAGTGTACTGTCTGACTCAAGTGACAAGAACTTTTCAAAACTATGTAAACGGTTACTGGACAGAGAGGAAAATGCAGTCCTACCTGTGAACACAACCAGTACTGCACTACTTTAAAGCATTTTTCTGGACAATCTCCATGTTCCCATATAATACCCCGCAAGAAGAATCATGCACACAGCTTAAACGTCTGATGATCCCCACCCCCAAAATGCAAAAATGGTCCACTGAGTAAGCTATGTGACATGGTTGGACACAGTGCAGCATCAAAATATAAGACCATACATTGACATGAAAATTATTCTACATCTTCAGTACGAAACTTCACACCGCAAGCGCTCCAAACAACTAAATTCTGTCTGTAGAAAAACAGTTGAGAAATCCTCTGATAAGACTCAATAAACCTCTCCAGTCTAGAACAGCTTGATGCCATTTGCTTGGGACAGGACTAATAGGGCATTTTAAACAAACTTGGAAATAGACTTGTGTTTAACACAGTCACTAAAGTCTGCCAACTTGATCTCCTCCTTAAGAAGGGGATATGTAAAGAAGTAGTACAATTCCTAGCAAACATTGGTCCTCTATATTCATATTAACTACCCTCAGTAAAACCAACTACATATTTCAGGAACTTCTCAGCAGCTGTTCTGGGTAGTTACTACAGACCCCACACCCACACCAAACTGCAGCTATTATACTAACAGTACGTGGACATTTTTGGACCATTTTTGTCATTAAAAGCCCCTGATATCCATGAATGGTTGTCCACCATACAGTTCTAAGACCACTGAGCAGAGGTTGCATGAGAAACATGCAATTAAAGGAGAGCTAGCAAGTTAGAAAAAGAGGCAAGCAGAGAAGCACAGAAACATGCCAAACAAAATAAAGCATGCATTGCTCTTTGCCATATAGTATGTTATATAATCTTTAAAATATTGATACATGTATTACATTGTCATCACCATCATATGTACGTTTCATAACTTAGTGTATATGTAAATAGTTCATTGATTTTTTTTTCTTGAAAATCAATAATTATTATAATAGTAATTGAATGGGGGAAGACAAGGAAAAAGGGTTGACATTTTGAGAGGATTTATAAAAACAGGCAAAGCAGAGGAGAGTTCAACTGAAGGAAAGAGGAAAGGGGAGAAGAGACCTAACTAATGGAAAGCAGTAGGAGAATGGTTGTGAATGCTTGTTGAATGTTGACAGTGAGAGTGCTGCCCACTGTTTGGTCTGTTGTAGTCCTTTGGATTTCCAGTTTTACTTTGCAGTCATCATCTGGACAAACTCTGAAAACAGACATAAATGAGACAACCATTCCTCTGGCACATGCAAGCTTGGTAAGTTAATGCACCACCTTTAGTTTAAACTTCCAACAATCCCAAATTCCAAGTCCAGGACAATATCAAATTACATATTCGGGGGAATTATGCTCTTTAAATCAACATGTAATAATATTACATTATTTGCTCAACATTGATTCAATTAATTCTGATCTGTAATCTGAAATAATAATAGCTGGTCAGTACTAACAACAGAGTTCATGATTACTACTTGAAACTTCAGAGCATAAATCATATGATGGTATTTCTGAACACCCTCCAGCTTTGTAGACACTTCTGCAAACTAACCTTCGTAGTTGACCTGGCCATCACCGTCAATATCTGCCTCTCGAATCATCTCATCTACCTCTTCATCCGTCAGCTTTTCACCCAGGTTTGTCATGACATGGCGCAATTCTGCAGCACTGATATAGCCATTTCCATCCTGTACAAAAATAAAGTTATTGGTTAATGCAAATGTATGCTGAACATCAAATAATGTGCAAATATTTGTTTATGTTCTGGAACAGACAATACACAGAGCTTAGCAGGTGAGGAGTATGACACTGATTATTAACAGTTAGTATTAAATTATTACCTTGTCAAAAACTCTGAAAGCTTCTCTAATTTCCTCCTCACTGTCTGTGTCCTTCATCTTTCTCGCCATCATGGTAAGAAATTCAGGGAAATCAATCGTTCCATTACCTTTGGGTAAATTAACGGGGGGCAGAAACAATTGAGCAATCATATTATGGCACTGATCATTTAAGTAATTCTACTCAATTGTACATGTAAACTTTCGGATACCATCGGCATCAACTTCATTTATCATATCCTGAAGCTCTGCCTCTGTAGGGTTCTGCCCCAAAGACCGCATAACAGTCCCCAACTCTTTGGTGGTAATGGTGCCATCACCATCTTTATCAAAAAGTGAGAACGCCTCCTTGAATTCTACAAAGATTAATAAGAAGTGTCAACACACACATATACAATTAACAATAAATAAAACTCTAATTTAACATATTTCATTACCAGCAATTTGCTCCTCTGTTAGTTGATCAGCCTGTTGAAAGAAAAACAAAAAATAAAAAGTACTTAGTGCATTTGCATGATATCACTGATCACACTACTCCGCTTGATTGGATTTAAGTGCATAAATGTAATTTGTCTAAAAAATATTGAAATACTGATCGTTGGCCTGATGTGAGCTATTACTAGTTACATCTTCAATATCAATGACGCCAGCATTAATTTTGAATAGCTTGTTCCAGGTCTACTCTAATGAATTAGCTTTAGCAATCAGTTGTGAACAGCTGCAGGTTAACTGCATTGATCGTACTGCGTGAGGCCTTTTCGAGTCTGCAATTTAATGAGTGGGATTTCATATTCAAATGAACACTTAGTGACGGTCAGTAGAGCAACGTGCGTAAACTGATGCGAAAGTAGGTAATAAATACTTGCCTATCTATCTATCCAAACGGGATCAAAGAGCATATACATTTCTATTAGCATCTCACTGACGTTAGTTAGCCGCACAGCTATCCTAGCAAGACGTACCAGTCGATTCAATTGTTAGCTAGCTGGCTGGCTAACCCATTCACTGTACCACGCATTTTATCTTCTATTTTATGCGGGAAATAAAAGGCACCGAACTAAGATCAATGTCTTAATAACGTACTTACCATTTTAATTAGTTGGGCTTAATGAAACTAATGTATTCTGTGTCTAGGAGAATTACGCAAATCGCTCTTTTCCAGTCGTTGGTTTATCGGCTCGCTCTTCCCGCAGCTAAGCGGCTGTGCGCCCAAATTTCAAGATCACTCCGCCTAGGTTCTGCGGTCAAAAGCGGGACATCGCACTCCTTAACAACCAAGCTGTCTCTAGGGTATCCTTGCGCAAAATTCCAGCGAAAATATAGCAAATCCCAAAAATGTATACGAATAATTCGTCGTCTCTTTTGTGTAAAATACTAATATTGTTCTTTGTAGTTTCAAACTCAATGGCTCCAGTTTCAAAAATGTTTAAAAGTTTGCCTCCAAGTTTGAACGGCTCGGTCAGTGAGTTCGTAGCAGTCTAGCACAGCGATGGCGCGCATCAGCTGACCCAAACAGGATTACTGGATTGGTCTTCATCCACCTGCAATGCGTCAGGGAGTCCTCACAGGGAGGCGGGGCACCCTGAGCTCTTAAAGAGACAGGCAAACGACAGGACAGACGCATTCTTCTGGGCCTGTCCTGTTACTGAGCATATCAACTGATCCAAGTGGGAAAAATAAACATTTATCCTATTTCCTATTTCTCATAAATTCAAACAGACTGTGTTCTGTCCAAAATGTCATTTCCATCTGATATTCTGATACTAATCCAAGTTAGTATCAGAATTACAAATTACCAAATTACATTGATACTGTTAAAAGCTGATTTTTGTTGTATTTTGTAACATTACTGTATATAACAAACATAGCATAACATTACTGAAATGTTGTACAGTCTACCTGTTAGTCAGAATCCATCATAAAATTGTTTTGCTTTTATGTCAGAGAACATTAAAAACAAATGCAGATCAAACAGTAAAGGGTGGTGTGGGTTCTAGAGGAGTTAAAAAAAGTCAAGGATCAATTTTTAAAATGAAACATTAGACCCAAAGTATCAATATTTCAGTATTGATCTGCCCATTTCCATTCAGCGTTTTCCAGAATATAGTGGACTTGCAAAGGCTCCGAACTGACATTCGTTATTGTTAGGAATGCATCAGGAATGTTTAATAAATGTAGAGACAGGAATTATTTTTAGCTGTATTAGCAATCAGATATATGACAACAGAATAACAAATGCAATAAAAAATGAGAGAATGCTGGACAGCAATGAAAACAAATAAATTGATTCTTGACCACATTAAACCTCACCTTCACTAGAAGCCCAGATAGCCAAACGAAAGATCTTGTTCTGGACACATTATGAAAACTAGTTCACTTAAGACAGTCATGCTTGGGACAGTTGGAGGTCAAAGAGGAAGAGAGGGCTATCAGAACAGCATGCAGGAATACAATCAGAAGAATAATGTATGACCCATTAAGAAATATGAACAATGAACAGAAGACAGGATGTTCAGGAGCAACAACAACTATATGGTTGCCATCATTGAGTACTTAACTTGATGGGACCTAATCATAGCCCAGTGTCACCTAAATTTTATGCTTTTCAGGTAGATTATAATAAATACATAATTTTAATTTTAAAATTTGTTGCATGTAAACAAATGTTTCAGCAATTATCTGCAGATATTGATATTAGTAAGACATCATTGTGAATCCTGATTTTATACTGTGATGGTCCATTCTTATGTTGAGGTCCATGAACTCATCAATATCAGGTAGTTTTCTAGAAAGCCTTCTCTGATGGATCATTACACCAGTTGCTATATGAGGATGTTTTTCTTAATCATCTCAATTTACACATCAAGACCAACAATATGGAGGTATTGAGACCAACACAACATTCTCATAATGGCTTTGGCCTTTGCTTTTTTTGGCACTCACTGGATGTTTGATCAGATACACCTACCATGTGCATTTTATATCTAATAGTTGATGACTGCAGTCCATCTGTTGCGATGAAATTTGCCAACTCTGTATATAATTTTCATTCCAAGTCTGATTCTGTAGAGATAAACTTGAGTTCAAATAATTTGTCAGGTTTCACCATTACCCATTTGTTTGCAGTGCTGTACTTACATTTTCTTAGTATTAAATGAAACAGGTGAGACTAGGCACTTGCAATGCATAATGAATCGTTCTAAAGAGCTTCCATGACATTAGGTCTATCCACCAGATCTGCAAAATTGTCATTTTTTGGGGGAACGCTTTAATAATTGGGTAATATTAAACAAAAGGAATCTCCATCTGAACAACTGCCAAACAAATGAGAAACATTCAAGCAAGTATCAATTTTATTTTTCATACTGCTTTTGCATTGAAGACTATGTTCAATAAATGTGTTTAACTCATTGAACAATATTCCAGAAGCATGTAAACATTTTGCTTTGCCACAAAAAGTCAATTAAAATCTTAAATAGATGAATCTGACACTTTAGTGGAATGTATCCAAAGTAACAAAAAAAAGAAAAAGAAAATAATTTGGTCTTGACCTCTAAATGACAGGCATTTTGACAGTGGTTTGTACACACTTTTAGACACATTACTTGTTTCAAATTAAAACCAAATCCTATGTTTGCATCTTTTAGCACATTTTAAGAACAATAATAAAACAATGTAACAGAATGCCCAGAACAAGCTACAGTTTTAAAACAAAAAGGTCCTCATACATAATACTAAACGTATAGCATCCTTTTTATGCAATATAAGGGAATTTAAGCATAACAGCCTGTTGTGGCCCCACTTTCAGCTCTGCCAAATTAATAGAGGTGTCAGGGGTCATCTGTTTTACATCAGTACTGACAACAATGGTGGCTTCCTCAGGGAGCTCTTCGTGGATCAGTTTCAATGTGACAGAATCACTAGGATGCCAATTCATAGCCACTATGTAGCGTACACTCTGATCCCACTTGCGCAAGTAGGCCATGGTCGAGGTGGAGTTGTTCAGAAGCAAGTAGTCTCCATGCATAAGGGAGCGTTCCTTCACCCTCAGGTCACTCACAGTCAAGAAGAAGGACTTAATGGAAGCTCTCTGTTGAGTCTCCTCCTACAAAAGGATAAATCCTTAGAAATGTGCTCATCACACACACACACGCGCGCGCACACACACACGCACGCACGCACGCACACACACAGAGTAAATAAAGATTATTACCTTTTCAGTCTCATTCGTGGAACTTTCTGAAGTAGTTTCCCACACCATCTTTGGAGAGACATTATCCTAATTTAGAAAGAGCACAAAAATAGAAGAAAAAAAGATCAGTGTCTTTCAAGAAAACAAATCTTTTTTCAAATAACTCCTGTCTTCTTACCCCATCATCTTCCAGTCCAATTTCATCTCCATAATTAAACACAGCTGTACCGGGTAGAGTGAGTAGCAGAAGTTGGTTAAGTTTCACACATGCTGACTTCATTATGGAAGCTAAATGACCCTTAACACGGTCACCAATGTTCCAGGTCAGTCTGATGTTCTGGGCAGAGTACAAGTATTGTACAACGTCGGCCATTTCCACACCAGAATTAACATTCAGGACCCCAGAGAGGAGTAGATCCACACCAGTCCTATTCAACAGTTTGTTCACCTCAACAGCAGACTCATCCTTGGTAACTCCAATCAGGGCTCTGCAATAAAGAGAATCAAAGTCAGTTTCTGTGACATACATGTATGAACATTTGTAAATTAAGCTTAGTGCCACTAGATGGCACTAAACCATTTCACAGTGATTCAACAAGATGGCTTCTTACTGTCTTTATCATAGTGGGCCATCATAGGAATGCCCAATTCTGCACCTAGAGATCTACGGACAGTAGAGTTTGTCTGATTTACTTCAAAAAGGTCAGAAACATGAGCATTAGACAGATGACTTGTATAAAATCATAGGCAGAACTACACTGTATCCGAGATCTCCAGAAGCAGAGCTGGTCAGCCCTTGCCAATCAATATTCTCATTAATATAATCATTCATTTAAAAATAATAACCATGATAACACAGATACAAGGCTTACTTTTTCTTTTCATCCTTGGTGTGATTTTTGATAGTGTCCCTCATGCTACTCCAAAATGACAGGTCCACATTGGCAATATGCTCAACACCATAAAGGAGGACTCCATCCACTCCTTCCTTCAGCCAATAATCAGTAGCAGACTGAAGGGAATATATAAAATCACCATTAACATGTTTTGTCATTTTAAATTTGCTAGTATTTGTTAAAATGTCAGATTAAAACAAAAATAAATAAATAAATAAAAACATACCAAAACTTCATCTGCTATTTGTGTGGCACTACTGTTAGAGAACCAAGGGTTTGATGCTTTATAGTTGGGGGTCAGGTCCAAAACCACAGAGATACCTGTGTAAAACATACATTTCATTTACTAAATAATGTACAACACTAAACTCTGCACAGTAAAGATACAATGTCTTAACGTGCATCACAAGGCATCAATGTGTAAATACAGGTCAATAACTCACTCTTCTTGTGCGCTGCTGTAAGAACTTGCTTCAGTTCATCCATTGTGCCAACATCAGAGGAGATATTCTTCAAATGCAGATCATTAGGATTGTCAGCACTTGATACATGGACAGGGCCTATAACTAGCCCCTTCACCTTGAGCTTTCCCAGATCATCAATCTTATTCTTCAAACCTGATGAAAACCAGATAGATTCATAAGATAAGCACTCCTATTAAATCATGAAATAGGTAAGTCACACCAATGAACTCTGGAAACAAAACACTTGACATCTTCCAAAACTGCACAGACAGTACTGAGTAATAGGAAAATTGTGGCCTACATACAAAAGCAGAAGATAGAGGAAATGATTTTCCTGCTTTAGAGGCACAGAGGCTGAGTCATGACTTTTGGGAATGAGCATGTGACACTGAGTTTTGACTACCTAAATGCTCATCTTGACCTAAATGTACTAAAATGTCCTGATCCAAAACCACATTCCAGGGGTGGGGAACTCAAGGCCAGAGCCCGGCATTTTGTTGGTTTTTCTGCTCTGGCAAAAAATAACCTGATAATGTACTGTTGAGTTTAAGACATATCACTACAATGTACAGAAATCTGTACCTACAGGAGGTCCGCACCCCATCACACTCCTCTTAAAATTGTTACGTAAGACTTATCAGAGGTCGTTTCATAGCAATTGCCAAAAATGCATCCTTACCAACAAGGCCAGATTCCTCTGTGAATGACTTCAGATCTCCAATTTGGTACAGGGGACCATAATCCCACCAGTTCATCTCAGGCAGGGGCTTGCATCGAGGTGCCTGTACAATGATGACAATAGCACCAGCCAACATCCCAATCCAGCCGAGCCAGAACAAAACAAGCAGTGCCCATCTGGCTTTAACCCACCTAAGAACAAAACATCTCAAATTATAATCATATAACTTGGTCTTAAATTGTTGGAGCTGATCATTACATTATGAAGACACCTTACCCTGGAGTTCCTGCAACTTTTAGAAGCTCCTCTTTAGACAGACCAGTAAACTTAGCTTCTTTCTCTTCAGGAATCTTCACCTTGACAAGGCCGTTCTTCTCAGCCACAGGAGAGCTGCTGTCAGCATTGCCGGCTTCTCCGCTGGTCATGGGCTGCTTCTCTAGATCCACATCATTGAGCTCAACTTCTTTCATGTCCACTTCAGCGTCTTTAGTCATCTTGACCGTTTTTGTAGGCTAGTGTTGTATCGCTTCCACCTATAAGCCGTGAAGTAGGGCAGAAAGTGTGTTGGTGTAACTGACTCGAGGAGCCACGCGACAATGATGGAGCAACAGTGCGTGATGTTACGTCAGCTCAACATAACTGATGTAAACCCGTCATGTACAAGAACAAAGGACATATCTAATAAAGTAAACCAAATATTCAGGCCAGATCAGTGTTAAGAACTAAATCTGGGATACTTAACCCAATTCAAATGTAGACGCCTTAGTAAACGAGTAAAATCAGACATTACCTACATCATAAACATTATATTTGAAATACCAACATTACCGAACATAGCTAACGTTCAATAATAATATTACATTATTTTAAATTATTCAATAACATTCAAGACTTGAGTTCTTTGTCGTTTATCACTACTACTAGAAAACGTGTCGTTTACTCGCCTACTGAAATAACCGGATTAGTCCAGTTCTGTGTTTATGGAAACTTCGTTTCTATTTAATATTTTTAAAATTAATGTTGAAACTATGAATCATTTCCTTTAAATTGTTATACACAACGTGCTAGCTGTGTTAAAACAGGTCTTTGACATCGTATCAGTCACAATACGCCTCAAATGTGACTCAGTGGAAGACTCTTCAAAATAAAAGTTTTATAAACCAAACAAATGACTAAAAATAATAATAACGGTTACCTTTAATAGCTACTTGAAAGTTAAATCCTATGATATCTTCCTCGTCTTATCTCTCTTTTCTTTGTGCGATGCGCTCTCTCTCTGACTCTCGCCCCTTTTCGCTCTTTATACTCATCTCGCTGGGCTTCTAAGCTCCGCCCAATTTTAAGGTAGCACAGTACAGCTCAACACGTGATCTGCTAAACCCCAGGTTCTGTAGATTAGATTTACTCTACAACTGATGCTTTTCGTTGTTTGCCAAGTTGTTGTTTTAATTTTACTTTTTTTTTTTTTTTGAAAATGGTTATTTTGAGGACCACTTTGTTTTGTTACACGCTACATGAGATAAAAAGGCTTTATTTAACTTTATTTCCATTTGAGCATAATTCACACATCTATGTATGCTAATTGGTTTGTTGACGTACATTTTCTTCTATGCATTTTTATAAATACATAATTTTGCATTTTTTAAGAACAAATAAATACACACTCTAGATACTCTTAGTGAAAAATAAGTGATTTATTCTTGATATAGTGATTATATAAGAATAATGCATTAACATTAGCAGGTGTAGTTTTAACTCGCAAAAACTGAAAAAAAACAAAAGCTTTTTAACTTAAAGATGCCGTTTTAAAAATTCCACCTTAAAAGGGTCTTATTAGGCTACTCCCCCTAGTCATGCATTTAGTGGGTGCAAGACACACACAAACACGTTTGGGCTGGAAAACACTGTTCCTTTCTTGGAAAAACTGTGATAAACAACTATAAATATATAACATTGTCAGTTAAATGACATATAGAATAACAGTCTCAGTTTACAGTTTGGTTGTTCATTCTCATTTCAGTGATCTGTAATATTATATGTAGATGTATTTTATTTTCATTTAATTTTATAACTAAGATTCAGTTCATCATTACATAATTTGGTATACTGAAAGAGTTGTAGCTTAAGCGTTAACTTTTTTTTAAATTATGAAACGACAAATGGATTTATTTGGTTTGAGCTGTCTGGAAGGCATGTCTAACCTTTCACCCAGTATATTATCCCCAGCTTTAAAACAGATGCAGGTTAAAGCACTAAACAATGCTAAGTGTTTTTTTTCCCTCACAAGATGTATGGATGTCATGTACTCACAGCAAGTTGTTCTGGCAATGTTATCTGAAGTGCATATAGCATTTTGTCTTATGATAAGCACACTGATACAATCACATCATGGCAATGAACAATAAGCTAATCTACAATTCAAAAGAAAACAGAAGACTGGCATTTCATGTAAATGTAATTTGATTCATTCTCTGACAGAAACGTGTTTATAAACTAACATGATAAATAGTTACTCATCAGGGATAAAACAAACTGAGTGTTCAGGTAATAATATCAAATAATTTAACTGGTTCAACATCTCATATTGGGGTGAACATGGTAAATACTGTCTTGATTAAGTAAGTGTGGCTGCTCTGCCTTGTCCTGTTTATAAGAGTTGCTAGAACCATTCCACTCTACTAGGAAACGGCAACATGATCCAGCAGACAAGCTGGATGCACGTGTCGGCACAGCATATGTATATTATATATAGAGACCTAAAGTGAGAGGCCCATGTAATCATTAGAATGATGGGTCCTATATAGTTGTAACACGTGAGGAAAAAAAACATACTGTATGCTGTTGTGTTGTTTTATATAGGTACAAAACAGTCAAAAAGTTCACAGGCTATGCTCCTCCCTCAGTGTGGGAGGCATGGAAAAAGATCACATATCATGTAAACACAGCCAAAGCACATGGTGTCCTAATGTGTCTTTGCTTCTTAAGCTCCTGGCTTTTATTATAACCTAAGGAGTATTATCCATTAACTATACTGAAAAAATGCAAACTGTTTGAGTTGATCTTCAGTTATAAAAGTGTGGATTGCAACCACAAGGAGCATAAGAGGCTAGCTTGCCACAATTTGTGTGAACAACCCTGAAATTCCTTCAGCTGATGTGATCAGCAAGTCTTGATATGAGTAAGCAACTCAAGGCTAAAGGCAGAGGAGAACAAACAAAGCTCCAATTGTAGTCTAGCCAGATTAGAAATCTGTTGTTGAAGTGGCTGTTAGCTTACTCTCTTGTATTGAAATTCATGGATATTTTTGACCTGACTATTGTAAAGGAAATGCCACTGAGAAAATGAGGAGTGCATATTTTTCCCTTTAACCAAATGTAGCCATTCAGTCAAAACCTGTTTGGTGTGGTCTTTACTTCTGTACTGGAGTTACAAGGTTAATGCTGCTTACAATAGGGTCAAGAGGGTTACATTAAAAATGTATTCTGGTGTATTTGTGATTTCTTGTAAAAAATAAATATGTAGCCTATTCAAATTAATTATAATATTCATTGATTGATTGATCCATTATCTTCCACTTAATCCTGGTCAGGGTTGTGGTGAGTCCCCTACCTCCTCACTGTGCACAGGGCAGGGCTTTATTAGGGCATTATTATATAGTGCTCTGGCTTGGCTTAACTAAAATAGTGTAATTATTTTAAGTAATAATTATAAGTAATGTAATTTTATTATCTTCCATTATTTTTATATCACTGGTCTTTTTAAAGACATTCTTAAATAGAAATATATTGCACTGCATTATATTAATTTACTATATACTCTAAATATTATATACCATTGGTGACTTCTTTTCAATAAACAGTATGGTGAAAATCTGCTACTTGACCTTACATTCCCAAGCTCTATTACAATGAGTTAAACTGACTTTTGGTAAATACAGTGACCTATACTGTAAAATGTATCTTATTTTGAACTAAATAAGCATGTTAAATGTTTTGACAACTTTCCTACTGTTTTGTTTGTGTCCCCCAAAAAAAACACCTTAAAGGGCTTCAACCCTTAATTCAAAAGTAGCTTTTACAGTAATTTAAACCAATTATGACAACATTTAAATGAAAATTATTTTGCTTATTATCATTTTACATTGCCACATGACATCTTGATGTTTTGGTAGGTTTTGCCTTTATTTAACCATTGACTTTGTACAAGTTTTCTCATATAATCTCATAAGAGCAATGAATGTCTATAGGATAGGCAGTATGTGGCATTTAAATACAGGCCAAATAATAATCAATTTACCACAAATATACATTTTCAAAATGAAAAAAATATATATAATGTAGAGTTTTAGTTTAGGAAATAATGCTGGAATACAGTCCATAGAAACGACATTTTCTAGTACATGAGACCTAAGGAGATTAAACTTACAGCTTTGACTGTAACTCAGTTTGAGCTGGTGTTTGAAGCTGCAGCACTGTACTCATGTAGAAGAAGATATATTAATCCTTTTAACATTTATTGTTACTTTCTGAGACAACCATCGATCAGCTTGATTGTTGCTACCAACATCTGGACAGCAGGGCTTGGTTCAGTGGGTTCAAGTGTAAAAGTCATATAAAATAAAAGTAAAAATATGTAGCCTTTTTGTCATCCAAAATATCTATTTTGATAAAGAGCTGTTTCAATGTAATCACTCAGTTTTTATAATGTATAAATGTTGTATAATGTATTTTGTGGTAACTGTAATGGAAACCTGCTGGCATGTATTAGAAGTCTATGCCAACCAATTTCTTTCTGGGTTGCATAGTACATTAGCCTGCTATATAACAACATAAAATGTGTAAAAGTTATTCAACATCTTTGTCTATCTATCCATTACCTTCCACATAATCCTAGTCATGGTCAGTGTGAGTCCCCTATCCTTTCACTGGGTGCAAGGCATTATTCTGTTTTAAATAAACCCAGGACAGGGCGTGAATCCATTAGTGGGTACACACACATATGCCAGGACAATTTAAGCCACGAAATTCAATTGACCTCTGTGTTTTTGGACAGTGGCAGGAAACCAGAAACCCCAGAGGAAACCCATGCAGACATGGGGAGAACATGGACCCAGATGGGGACACAAACTGAAGACCTTAGTGCTGAGAGGCAAACATAACCACAGAGCCATGTGCCACCTAACATGAAATATTATGCTTTCTTTTTCAATATGTGAAATTCAGCAAATACAAATTGCACTAAAATATGGAGAAAATCCCATTATTAGGTTAATGTAGAGAATGTGTTCAATTATTTTCACTTAGATCAACAAAACATGCATTACAGAACTGGTGTCTACACTTTTGCTCAAATGGGGAGAAACCATATACAGGATTGTTTTAGTGTAGACTGAAGACTACAGGAAAAACAGGTTGACACTCAAAGCCAAAGTACTCAATCAGTCTATTAGTCAGTGACCCCACCCTACTGTTGTGAGTTTCAGCAAATGCAAATTTACTTCTAACAGCGCACATGAACAGTAAAGTATAAAGTATTATGACCAAATGTTTAGATAAAAATACAATGTAAGCAAGCTTCCTTTTAAGATGAATGTAGTTGATCAGTACTTATACAGTGTTTCTATTCACATAAGCAAGGCTATTTGAGTTTAGACACAGTTTAAGAGTTTGAGGAAAGGGTGTGTGATTTAGGTCATGACACTACACATAATAGCTTTATTTTCCCATCACTTAACTACATTAAACTCATAGCTTCAGTGCTAACTCAAAAAACAAACTTTACACAGAAACCATATCTTGACTGATTGACTACATTTGGGCAAAACTGGATAAAAAAATTTAACTATCTATTTCTGATGTAAATGCTTATTTTGGGGGGAAACAAATCTACTGAATATGCATATGTCTGTGTTGGTGGGAGGGACGTCATTTCCAGTCACTCTAAAATAAATATGAGATTATTTATTTATTTAATTATACTTATTTTATGTATTATTTATTTATTTGTTTATTTGTGCATTCTTTTTTTTTTATCAAAGTCTGTTTATTGAATTTTTATACAGTTTTACAAAGAGCAAAAGAGAAAAACAACAACCCCCCCACCAGACATAAATACACAGATTCTGACCCAAATACAAAAAATCTGTGAGAATTACACATATTGATTACATTGAACTGCTGTTAGTGTCCATTTCCTCAATATATATCAAAAGAGGTTGCCAAATGTAAAAAAAAATTCTTGGTAGACCCCTGGATAGTGTATCTGATCTTCTCCAATTTAAGATGGTTAGCTATTTGACCATTGACAATGTGTAAGTGGAGCAGAATCCTTCCATTTAAATAGTATCAGTCTCCTAGCCAAAAGAGAACTAAAAGCCATGACACTTGTTTCTGATCTACTGACGGTGTCCTCCTCCAGCGTCACGCCAAACAGGGCAATAAATGGAGACGGATCAATTACTCTTCCAAAAATTTTTGAGAAAGTCTCAAAA
>BRDA01010145.1:24209-36296 GCA_036984385.1 Crenuchus spilurus
CACTGACACTCTGAGAAGCTCTTTTTATACCCAATCATGTTTTCAATTGACCTAATTAGTGTTAATTGGTCTTCCAGCTGTTCGTTATATGCTCATTTTCCTTTTCCCGCCACTTATTGCTACTTGTCCCAACTTTTTTGGGATTTGTTGACACTGTGAAATTTTGAAACAACATATTTTTCACTTAAAATGTTACATGTACTCAGATTAAACTTTTGATCTGTCATCTATGTTATGTTACGAATAAAATATTGACATTTGCCATCTCCACGTCATTGCATTCAGTTTTTATTCACAATTTGTATAGCGTCCCAACTTTTTTGGAATCCGGTTTGTACATTCATACACAGACATACACATTCATACACACACCAGGATACTTTTTAGAGTAGCCAATTCACCTGATCTCCATGTTTTTGGACTGTGGGAGGAAACCGGAGTCCCCGAAGGAAACCCACGCAGACACAGGGAGAACATGGAAACTCTTCCCAAATGGGGACTTAAACCTAAGACCTCATCGCTGAGAGGCAACCCGCCATCCACCAAGCCACCATGTCATGTAAATTTAACTGAATTAAGTTAATCATTGAAAACACTGAAAAGCTTCCAGAAAAGTGTCCCAACGTTTCTGCTAATGAATTTGTAAATGAAAGATTTGGTTATTTGTACTTTAATATAATGCGTTTACTTTGTAGGATAAATGATTCTAAAATGCAGAAGAAGGAGGTCAGTTGAAATGATCTGTCTCACTATGACTATTGATTCCCAACTGTGGAAACCCCAAAATGTTAGTTTACCCCTAACTTACATAACTTACCTTTCCTTACACAACTACAAAAATATTTACAGTATGTACTAGAAGTGGGGTATTACAGTAGAGACAACAAAGAATGTAAAGAACAGGACTGTGAAATATTAAATGTTCCTATACAGTCCTTGATACATGGATGTACAGTTGTGAAAACCTTTACATGGTATATGATCTGTACATATGGAGTTTTGTTAACTTTCTAAATGTTATTTATATACACACACAACATTTTCTTTAAAGAACCAAGAGTGGAAACATTTTTCAGAGAACCCAAATGACATTGCTGCAAAGAATCCTTTTTGGTTCTGGGTGTTTCCTAGAAGGAAAAGATAGAACTGAACAAACATAGAGAACCTTTCAATTATCTGGAGTTCTGTATACTAAAAAAGATCCCACTTGTACAAAAATCATTTTTAAAAGAAACACCCCATGATAGATTCTTAGGGAACCAAAAATAGTTGATCTATCATGTGGCTTCATTTTTAAAATGTTTATAAAACTCTAAATCATTTCTGAGAAATGACTGTATCTCTTCTGTCCTCTCACGTCTGTAACATTTTACAATATTACTGATTTTTATTTTATTTTGATCATGAGTATTTCTGCTTTCCCCTGTGCTCTCAAAACACGTGAAGGTGAAAAACTTTCAAACGTTTAAACGACTGTGGGACATTCGTGGCCAGAGGGGCTGTCAGAATTAGGCCATACCTATTAACCTCATTCCATGAGCACAAATACAAACATGTCTATGTGTCAGGAGAATGGAGATGACAGAAAAACTGAAGGACACTAGATGACATTGGCAACAAATTGGTCTCTTACCTTGATCCGGCAAAAACTGGCTTCGATCTTCAGCTGTTCCACCAGCTTCCTGGCCTGACCGACACTCATGGTGCTGTTCACAGGGGTGTCTCCTTTCATCCTGCCATACACACACACACACATTCACAAAAATACACTTGCACATAGTCAGGAAACATAGGTTGCATCAGCTCACAGTCTCAGTTAATTGTTATGAATGGAAAATGTTAATTTCCACAGGGACAGGGATCAGTAAATCCCTATTGCTTCACTAATTGTTGTTGACACAGCTAATGCTAGCAGGAATCTGTTATAAGGTATAAGATCATGTCTACGGCTTCAAATGGAAAGCCGGCATCCTGCAAACTCCTCCTATCCACCACTTATATCTCCCCTCTTCCCTTCTTCTCCTTCTCTCCAGAGACTCACTTTCAATGGTGTAATTTACTACTTCCTTGCTAAAAGCTGGCTGCCCTAGAAAACCTAAACCTCACTTTGATAAGCAATCATCTGATTGCAATAGATCTCAGCACTACACTGCAGAACCTCTGGATTCTTTCTGATAAGCATTACTCCAGTTCGTACATCTTTGGTGCTTTTGTTGGTTCACAAAAAATCTAGCTAATTTAAGAATTTTAGAAGCTTCTCATTTCTTAGTGTCTATAATGGTATAGATATAATGTAAGCATGACTAGGTTTGTGCAGCAACCTTTCAGCATTCCCTAGACAAATTAGTCCCCACATGGGAAAGATCTGAATTCTCAGAAACTGCAAGAAATGAAGAGATAACACTGTACACAGCTTAACTCACTAATGTGATTTAGTGTCCTATATGCATTCATGCATCATGTACAACAGAATCTGGGCCAAATGCATGCACGGCAATCATGGCTTCTCAGACATCACCAGTTAATTCCAAATCAAGACTTAATCTACAGAATGATGTAAAGACATCAATGTGTAATCAGTTTGTTAATCTTAGATTAAAAATACAAGGAATAATCAATTAACCTCTAGAAACAAGAAGAAAATGATAGAAGACGGATGAAAGAGGAGAGGCAAGGGAAAGAAAAGACCAGAGGAGATGTGCTAGTCCGTTCTCTTCATTCTAGGCCTCCCATTTGCCTGTCTCCCTTCTTCTCCTCTCTCTTACCCTTGTTGTGTTCCTCTTTTGGTGCTATCTCTCCCTCCTCTTCTGTCCTTATTCCTTTCTCTCCCTCTGTTTGGCTGTGTTCTTGCTCCTAGTGCAGCCGGACCCCACCCTCATAGACAGTGTGGATGGATGCTACTCTGCTCTGTACAGTCCAATGCACTGCAATTCTGCTACACTGAACACCAGGTTCTTGATACATACAGGAAAAAACTCCCCTCTGCAGTGAATGGAACGTGCAGGCATGTGCAGGGGGGCTCCACTGGAACTGATTTGTTCTGTGTGGTGGACTGTACCATTCGTACACCACCCTGGGGAAGCTGAGGGGGAGGTGACATGAATGGATGATAATATATAACAAGGAAAACATAACATGGGTTATCATAGTGTGTAATATAAATGCTCACTGCAAAGCATTTAATAGCTATACATGTTGGCTACACAGCTTTTCCTTCCATCTGTATGTTCTCCATCATTTTGCTCTGTTACCATGGGAACTGCTGCAGTCTCAGCCTCTTTGTACTGTGGCACCATTTTGCCTCAGTGGTCTCTCCCTCCCAGGTTCATATCTCCTCTTACATCTCCACGTTCCTCAATATCCTCCCCTGTCCTATACCCCCACCAACCCGCTTTCTCTCCTATTACAACCACAAGAAGATGTTTTAGGAGATGCAAAAGCACTGAATCTGACATGACCCTATATTGACAAAAGTATAGGGACACATTCTCATTAATTGTTTCTACTGAAGAAAAACGTTCATCCTGCTTTTGTTAGAGTAATTCTCTGTCCAATGAAGGCTTTCTACTACACTTTGGATTTGATTGCATCCAGTGACAGCGCAATAGTGAGGTCAGGATGTTGAGTCACCACTCTACCTCATCCCAAATTCATTTTAAATATAATAGACAGAGCACCATCATGTCAGAGAATACAGTTCCACGGCTCATTGCTCGGGGTGCTTTATACCCAAAGAGCCAGAAGGTAAACAGTCAAGGGAGCTCCCTGGAACACTGGCATCCCTTCACTCCACAGTCAACAAATCTGAGTGATCACGTGTGACTGGCATTAAGACAAGTAAGCCCCTGGATCTGCAACCTTTCTATAATGTAAAGTATTAATAACCAAAGGCTAAACTAAACAGATGAGTTTTCAGTCTAGACTTAAAGGTTGAGACTGTGGTTGAGTCTTGAACATTGTCTTGGAGGTTATTCCAAAATTGGCTCCTCCCCTTGTTGATGATTTCTGAATTCTGGGGACTATCAAGAAGCCAGCGCCCTGTGATCTCGGTAAATGAGATGTTTCTTAATAGGAAATGAGGTCTCATAGATACTCAGGACTAGTCCATAAGGCATTTCTTAGCTTGGAAATATTACAGAGATTTAGAAAATCTGTTCTGGTAGTTTTAGTTATGTGTTGGTCAAATGATAAATCTGAGTCAATTAAGACACCAAGATTTTTTACTACTACGCTAGGTGTAACAGTGAAGTTATTCAGATTTAAAATTAAGTCTGATCTTTTATTTCTTGTTGTCTTTGGGCACAGAAGAAGGGCTTCCGTTTTGTCACTATTTAAAAGAAGTTATATGACATCCAGCATTTCCCAGCTTTTACAGCCCTCCATTTTCTGTAATCTAATCCTGTCATCAGATTTAACTGATATAAAAAGTTGCTATTCATCTGCGTAACAGTGAAAATTAGTATTGTGTTTGCTTATAACTTGGCCTAATTGCAGCATATAAATATAAATAATAAAGGTCCTAAGATAGATCCTTGTGAATTCCATACAGTATATCACGCTTGTACTATTGGACGATAAATCATTAACATTTACAAATTGTTAATGCTCTGTTAGGTAATATTTGAACCACATTCCAACCATGTTCTCAGACCTTTATAAGAGAATAACGTGGTCTATTTTATCAAAAGTTGCACTTACATAAAGTAAAACTAACAAGGATAGGCACCCCTGATCAGAGGCAAGAAGAAGATCATTTGACATTTTAGACATAAATGGTAAATTAGAAATAGGTGTATAATTGGACAATATAATAGGATCTAGATATATGTACAATCAAATATGAGATGTATATGTTATTAAATAAGGAGATGTATATGTGATTAATTGAATAATCACATTTACCCTTCTCCCAACAGCAATTTTAAGATCTCTCCACAGGTGTTCAATGGGATTTAGATCCGGACTCATTGCTGGCCACTTTAGACCTCTCCAGCACTTTGTTTCCATCCATTTCTGGGTGCTTTTTGAAGTATGTTTGGAGTCATTGTCCTGCTGGAAGACCCATGACCTAGGATGCAAACCCAGCTTTCTGACACTGGGCCCTACATTGCGACCCAAAATCCTTTGGTAATCTTCAGATTTCATGATGCCTTGCACACAGTCAAGGCACCCAGTTCCAGAGGCAGCAAAACAACCCCAAAACATCTCTGAACCTCCACCATATTTGACTGTAGGTACTGTGTTCTTTTCTTTGTAGGCCTCATTCTGTTTTTGGTAAACAGTAGAATGATGTGCTTTACCAAAAAGCTCTCTCTTGGTCTCATCTGTCCACAAGATGTTTTCCAGAAGGATTTTGGCTTACTTACATTCATTTTGGGAAACTGCAGTCTAGTTTTTTTTTATATCTCCTGCCATAGCATTTCATTTCATTCAAATGTCGACGGATAGTTCGAGCTGACACTGATGCACCCTGCGCCTGCAGGACAGCTTGAATTTTTTTGGAACTTGATTGGGGCTGCTTATCCACCATCCGGACTATCCTGCGTTGCAACTTTTTTTTATCAATTTTTCTCCTCCATCCACGTCCAGGGCGATTAGCTACAGTGCCATGGGTTGTAAACTTCTTGATCATGTTCCACACCATGGACAAAGGAACATCAAGATCTCTGGAGATGGACTTGTAACCTTGAGATTGTTGATATTTTTCCACAATTTTGGTTCTCAAGTCCTCAGACAGTTCTCTTCCCCTCTTTCTGTTCTCCATGCTTAGTGTGGCACACACAGACACACAATACAAAGATTGAGTCAACTTCTCTCCTTTTTATCTGGTTTCATGAGCATCACATGCTTGAAACAAAGTTATTTACCCTCAATTTTGAAAAGGTGCCTATTTTTTTTTTTTTTTTTTTTTTGAGAGAGAGAGAGAATTTTGGAGCCCATTTTTGGAATTTTGTGTGAAATTATGTCAAATTTGCCTTTTTCCCTTTGTTTTTTGTGTTGTTCCAATACACACAAAGGAAATAAACATGTGTATAACAAAACATGTGTAATTGCAATAATTTTCTGGGAGAAATACTTCATTTTCTGGAAAAAATTCAGCGGTGAGAATTGACTGTATGTGTGATTAAATAATATGTATGTGTGATTAAATATAGAGATGTATATGTGATTAAATATGGAGATATATGTATGGTTAATAAGGAGATGTATGAGTACATCTCATGAGATGAATCAACATCATGATACTTCTCAATTGCCGTAGTTGTAGTTCTGTACTGTAGGGGGAGTTAGCACTCAGTCATGAAGTTTGTGCACTTGTTTTATTTACACTGTGATGTGCTGTGCTGTGGATTAAATGATGGGTTATTTTCCAAGACTGTGAGTATTATAATGTCCTATATAGAGATTGTGCAAGCTGATAATTCGCAACAAATAAGCTATCTAAATAACTAGCCTGTACTTATGTACGTTAGCTACGCTAAGCTAAGCTTCATCCTAGCTCAACTGTTAGCTAGGCTGGCTAACTACTGTGCACACAGGCTTAAAATCAACGATACGTTAATGGGAAATATGAAACAGTGTTACCGTGAATGTGAGAAACTGTGTGTTAATATAATAATACTAATGTGAAACAAATGCCGCTTGTCTTTTTAGCCTTGTTATTACAATGCTAGTCATAATGTCCTCGTCCTCATTTACTGTTTCTATCTTTAAATCGCTATGCTGACAAGTTGACACTATTAAAGCACTTGGCTAAATATCTTAAATGTCTTCTTCAGCCAGTTGTTTTAAAAATACAGTGGAGTACATGGTCACCAAGTTTGTAACGGACATGAGTTATTTAACTTAGCTTTATTTTTCTGTACCATTATCTCAACATCACAACATAACAAAGGTTGGGATCTTATTTTTCTTGTGGTCATGAAAACAACTTTTTGTTATATTGACATCACAATAAAATAACTTGTGATCTCGAGATATAAATATAAGTAGCTTGGATCCTGTCTAGACCTCTGATAGGCTTATATGTTTTACTGGAAATTCTTTACTTATTTTTGTGTGTTTTATTGTTATTTCTAGGCTTTTAAGGACAACAGCCACCAGATTACTGGCTTACTGAAATAAGAATGAACCCCAGACAACAGGAATAATGGAGGGAGATCCTGTTCTTTTGACCTGTTAAAAGATAAACACACACAGGAAAGGATCACAGTGTATCAGGTGCATAACTTAAATGTATTGCAGAACTATGTGCACCCAGCAAATGCATTTACCAGTGTGTGAGTGGTTGAGTTGGATTGTATGAGGACTGAGAGGCGACACTCTTTGCCAGGAGCAGAGGGCAGGCAGAGTCCAGGGAGTGGCAGACGCCAACTGGGGCAGGACAGCTGTGGCCTAAAGCAAATGGGATCAATGATGGGACCCGTTCTGCTCTGGCTCCAGGATGTGGCAGCTGTGACCCTTTTGAGGGCTCGCCGCACTCTGCTACGTGCTGCCATTTTATTCTGTGTGCTGGTGCTGCTGCTCTGGGTATCCATCTTCCTCTATGGCAGCTTCTACTACTCCTACATGCCCACTGTTAGCTTTTCCACACCAGTGAACTACCAGTACAGGTACAAACATGTTTTTACGTGTAGTTGTGTTATTTGGGCATGATAATAAATAAAGATTTTTTTTTTCTTCTCTGATGCCAATATTTACAACTTTGTTTTGCAATTTTAATGCAGCACTTCACTTATTGAAGCGTTACCCACCATGATATAATGCACAGCTAACATTGCAACACACAATATGAGTATGTGCTATCTGTGATTGGATGTATTAGATTGGATTAGATTCATTTTTCCGCTATGATATCTGGTCTGCTGATAAAGACCCCATACATGTCCTGCAAATGCAAACAATCCCTTTTGAGGTTTTAAATTCAATTCCATTCACTGTTGGTGCTTCTTTTCAGATCTTTGTCTCTGTATAGGAAGAAACTGGAACATTCTGTGCACTTTATGTTTACAAAATATTATTATATAATCAAAAATAATTGATTTATTATACTAATATTTCAGAACAGACTGTGAGTCAGCCAACTCTATTCTCTGTTCATTTCCCATGGCTAATGTGTCACTCCTAAAGAATGGCAAAGAGCAGGTGAGGTTCACTATTTTACTACTTAGTCATTGTACAGACATGTAAAGTATTCAGATACATACTGTACACTAAATGGTGCATAATCAATTCAATTAAATTCTTCCACCAGTTATAATGCATACAACAAAATATTTAAAAGCACATCACTTACCAGATATAAAGTTTTGCATGAAATGGCAGAAATATAAATCTTGAGGTTTATTACTCAGTAATTCTAACAGTTATTTCTGCTGTAGGTGATGATGTATGGTCAGCCCTACCGGGTCTCTCTTGAACTGGAGATGCCTGAATCTCCAGTTAATGAACAGCTTGGCATGTTCTTGGTCAAAATGTCCTGCTACACCAAGGAAGGGAAAATTGTGTCCACTGTGTCTCGCTCTGTGAGTAAGATTAGAGTTTAATTTCCTCATATTTGTATTGTTTTTTGTTTTCATTTACGTTTTATTACTACTTTATAATAGAAGTATTTATACCACCATTTGTGATAGTGATACAAAAAAATAACTGAAATTTCTCATCACAAACTGACAACACTGCTGCATTCAAAAACTACTGGTGCAAAATCCTGAATATATTTTTTCAGTTTGTTTTAATAGCAGTAATTATATATATTTTTTTTTCTTTGCCTTATGGTTTTAAACCATTCTGAGTCTTTTTTTATGAACTTTTGTTTTAGAAATTTTACTTCTTAATAGTCCTACATCACACTGGTTTATGTGGGGCAGTATTATTTATTTTACAAAATTATTTTAATGTTGATTTCATGTAGCATTTACCAGTTGAATACTTTACTTCTCAGCTTCTCGGCCATTGATGGAACTTATTGTTTGTGACCTGTGGTGTATTTTGGAACTGCCAGTGAAAAAACTGTGTTGCATGGTTTTCTGTTACCTGAACTTACAATTAAGGCCCACTAGAGGGTGCCCAATTCTCTAATATAGTCATTGGCACACCAAAAGGGCAGATTAGAACTAACAGGATTTTAAAGAGTGATACTAATCCAAAACCCTTTAACCCTTCATCAGGATTGTTCTGTCGCACTATGATTTCAAATCTGTTGACTTAACTCGAGTGCATCTAGAGTCATGTTTCATTATGCATGCCACAGTTTCAAAATACTTTCCTTGCACTTTGTCTCATAACTCAGTATACTACAATCTTTTATTTTAATCTTGGACTGAGACATTTTTCCAATCTTGCCTCCTAATGCTGTTGTGATATATCCCTTCAGGCCATGCTGCACTATCGCTCCAGCCTCTTGCAGACCTTGAGCACCTTGATGTTCTCTCCACTCTTACTGACAGGGTTGTCTGAGCAGAAGCAGCTTATAGAGGTAGAGCTCTTCTCAGACTACAAATCAGACTCTGTAAGTACCCTGTGGATGATTTCACTTCTCCTCCTCCTCCTCCTTATGAACTACACAGGAAAGGTGTTTCTAATAGAAAATAATGTGTCTATCACATAGTTATATGAAAGTGTTGAATGTTTGTGATGCACTTCACTTACATTTGTTAGAACTATGTGGCATTTTGTTTTAAAGGAAATTTCCCAGATGTTTCAAAAATACTTCTGCTTCTGTTAAATTATTGAAATGTGAGCCAAATTGATTAAATCAAGCAAGTGTCATTCAAAATGGTCTAATGTGAAGTTCTGTACTAAGAAAGTGTGCAATGCCTAAGACATTGTTTTATAATAGTTGTGAAATAAGGTTTTGGCTTATAATGTATAATGTTGGCTACATAAAAAAATCCTAAAAATGTGCATTTGTGTTCATAATTTTATTCAAAAAGGTAAACTGTTATTTTATATTCATTATATGTAAAGTGAATTTCAAGACTATTTTAATTCTGATCAATATGGCTAATATCTCATCTTAAATTTGAGAGTATTTAATTTCTAGTTTGAGTAAATTGCTATAAAGCAGTATCAACATGACAACAAAAAAGGCTTGAAATATGTGACTTATGTAATGAATATAAAATATTTGACAGTTTACCTTTTTAAATTAAATTATGAACTTGAATGAGTTTTTTCAAAATATTCTATTATTTGCAGATGCACTAGTATTTTTTGATATATGATAAAAAGATACATACAGTCAGATACATACAGATACATTTTAAAGCAAAATATTTGACCATTATCACTGGTGCATTTAAAAACAAGTTAGACACTCTAAAACTAAGAAGCCTTCACAGGTTGTTTTAGATTAATAAAATTTATGTATTTGGTCTCCAACATTGTAACAAAAATAAATGTTATTATTTTTTTCCCTAAAGTGCTTCAGACAATCTGTCTTTTATATCTCAATGATTGACTTTCATAGAAATGTTGAAAAATGCCAGCATTTTCAATGACATATCAATTTTGTACTTAATAAATCTTAAGTCTTCTGTTTTGCCTTACAGTATCATCCCACCATAGGGGCTGTGATAGAAATTCAGTCTCTACGGGTCCAGATCTACTCTGCCCAGCTTAGGATCCATGCTTACTTCACTGGTATCAGGTATGTATCCTGGCTGTTATTTCACAGCTTTGGACCTTTTCCTAAAACATGCTTGCCAAACATACAAACTGCTAATTGCTTTCTACTGTTCTCCTATATACAAAATGGTTAATAGGTTGTTCACACCATCATGATAAAATTATATATACAGAATTCTAAAGGCCTGTTTTAAAAATAGTTGAGCTTTAGCATAGTTTGATAGTCACACAATATAAAATGTCCACATGTGAAGTGATGTATACAAATGTATGATAATGCTCAGCAGTTCTCAAAATGTTTTAAATGTCCATTATTTCTTATCTCCACAGATACCTGTTATATAATTTCCCTCTAACGTCAGCAGTCATAGGAGTTGCCAGTAACTTCACCTTCCTTGGTGTCATTGTCCTCTTTAGTTACCTGCAGTTTATCTGGGGAGGACTGTGGCCTCCAGAACAAGTCAGAGTCCAGGTACCACTGCTGCTTTTTGTAGGCTTGCACTACACTTTGTTTTAAAGTCTAGATTATGTTTGATGGTTAGATTAATGTGTTTGTTTAGGTGATGATGGGAGACACAACCCGTCTTCAGCAGAGGAGAGAAGAGGCCCGCAGACGCATGCACACATCAGCCAGCACACCAGGTAAATCACTTTAAAACTAACAATAATCCCTCTAACAACCTCAGTGACCTAAGTGTAAATTGTACAATTAATGTGTTATTGTGTTATTGACTTGTAGTTATGAAGTATGACAGAGAAAGAAATACAACTGCAGACCATCCACAAGAGCCTGATCAAGCTGCAAGTCTTAAAAACAAATGTAAGTTGGTAAGAATTTGTATGTATGAACTGAAGGAGCTGAATATAACAGTCTAGTAAAATTGTCTGAGCAATAAATTATAATGTATTTGGTCCTTTTTTTTGCAGGTGAGCTAAATAAGATAAATGTGATTGGTTCAGTGGGTGAATGCAGACATGATGATGAGAAAGGTAAGAAAAGTGACATTTAAGGATTAGTAGCAAATTTCCTTCTGAACATTGATGCATAAAAATATAAATGGAAGAACAGGAAATCTATATTCAGAAATCACAGTCTTAAAGGACTCATTTTTACATAGCAATAAAAACAGCAGTGCTCACAGAGGGTTGACAGTTTCATATGCTTCAGCAGGTCAGGACAATGACAATAATATGTTAAATATGTTTATGGAGACTGAAATTTGAGTGTGGATGTCTGTCTACTACTGAATTTTGTGCTTTAAATTGCACACCAGTGGCTGTTTTGGATCAGAAAGACCATTTTGACTTCTTTAAGGTGTTCTGATTAAATTGAAGTTAGACATATTTAGCAGTGAATAAAGGTAACAAATCAAATTATGGTTTGAAGACTTTCAAAATTTCAGAAGGTTTCAAATGTGTGTGCCAAAGAAGGCTTTAAAAAGTGTGTTTATATATATA
>BRDA01010146.1:8498-32047 GCA_036984385.1 Crenuchus spilurus
CATTGGTGAATAAACGCTACGAATGAGTAGTGTAGGAGACATTGGTGAATAAACGCTACGAATGAGTAGTGTAGGAGACATTGGTGAATAAACACTACGAATGAGTATTGTAGGAGACATTGGTGAATAAACACTATAAATCAGTAGTGTAGGAGACATTGGTGAATAAACACTATAAATCAGTAGTGTAGGAGACATTGGTGAATAAACACTAGTAATCACTAGAACAGGAGACATTGGTGAATAAACACTATGAATCAGTAGTGTAGGAGACATTGGTGAATAAACACTATTAATCACTAGAACAGGAGACATTGGTGAATAAACACTACGAATCAGTAGTGTAGGAGACATTGGTGAATAAACACTAGTAATCACTAGAACAGGAGACATTGGTGAATAAACACTATGAATCAGTAGTGTAGGAGATATGAATCAGACTGACTGAAGACACAGTAGAGGGACAGTGATTAGTGATTAGCTCTGGCAGGTTTACCGCAGGAGCAGAAGCTGTCTGAAGTTCCCGCTGGGTGGACTCAGGGCGAGATGGTGGGACAGATGGTTACACAGTCGAGCTCCAGTGTAGGCAAAGTTCTGCATGGAGGTAGACTACAAAACAACACAACACACGGCCAGAGTGAGCAGTGTGGACTTCACACTCAACACCCAACACATCACACTCAACAGCCAAATCATTATGACCACTCACAGATGGCAGAAACACTGATCATCTCATAACAGCAGCACGTCTGAAGGTCTCCGATATCAAATTAAACTGGTCAGTTAATGACGTCGACATGCATGTGCAGACGTTAGTGCCCCCTGATTAAACTGCAGGGGGTAAACAAGTGAACCCATCATCTACAGAGAAGACGTTAATGCCACTTACTGTTTATTTACCATGATTATGTACATATAAACAGTAAGAGTCATTATTTAATAAGATAACTGTGGTACTTATAAATAATAATGTTGGTTAAAGAGGACTAAATCAGGCTCTCTCTGAGATCCTAAATCTGTGTTTTCATTCATCTTGTTCCTCTGGGCTCACATATAATATCTGCCTAACTAAAACCTTCTCAAAGTCTAACAAACGTCTGTGTTTCTCCACTTCTGGTGTAAAGTGTGTGAGGCTAATACTGATCAAAGCTTATCTAAGCTTAGCCAATCACAAGGCTGTGCATGAGTAATGAAGTAATGTGTGAGCTGCGGTTTTTATACTTTATGTACATTTAAATATACAGACTAATGTAAACAGGGTTTGTTTTACAGCATTAAAACATCCTAACCCTGTGTTTAACTGCCTAATTTATGACAGCAGGACTCGACCAATCACAGAGCTGGAGGCGAGTCAGGTGAAGGTTCAGCCAGTTCAGTCCAGCTGTGGTGGTGCTGAGAGCGGCTGTGTTTCTCTTTGTTCTCTTTGTTCTGTTGTCTGTTAATGAAGTGTTTCCTCTATACAGCAACAATATAAACTAAACATGCTTTCAGACCAGTCACAGAAGGCTGTCAATCACACAAGACAAAAAGACCACGCCCACAGGGTTCTCAGACAGGTCTGAAAAGTCCATTTTCAAGTTTTGTCCTAAGTTTGACCATCATTTCTGTTTTGTTTCTGGGTTATGTAAATGTTACTGGATTTTTAACCCCACGGGTGTGTGTGTGTGTACCTGTGTGAAGATGAGCTCCACAAGCTCCTGTAGAGTCTTTTCTGTAGTGACCCAGCTGTTTAGAGTGCCTGTAATGTGTTCGATGTCAAACTCAAACGATCCTGGAGACGAGTTTAAGTGGCTGAGAAACTCATGAACTAAATCAGCCAGAGAGGCCTCAGCGTAAAATCCATCAGAACCGTCCTCGTACACCTCGTTCTGAAACACACACAGCAATCAACTCAAACCTGTCCCACAGCAGCACCTTCCTACTGGATCGTCCTCAGTGCGTGTCTCACCTGGTATGGCTGGTATGATGAGGGGATGAACTCGGGTGCATTGGCAGACAGTGTGGAGCTCTGCAGTACAGACTCTACGTTGTGGCTTTTTAAGGCTGCTGTACTGCTGCTGTTACTGTGAGCTGGGTTTGAGGGCTTTGAAGAGCTTCTGTCTGCAAGAACAAACAAACAAGAACCATTTAGAACCTCAGTCTACATTACACTGTGTAATCATCCATAACATTACAATGCATTCACATGACAAACCTGCTTAACCAACTAAGATTTTTAAATGAGTGACGTTAATTAAATATTCAGTCAGTCATGTTCATTACACCGCCCCCTTTTTTGTTAGACATGGAGTTGAAGCCCCATTTCCCAGGCCTACTACCCTCCTTGCATGGTACTACCATCATACTAGTGTCCAAAACACATTAACTCCACTGGTTTTACAAGACAATGTTTTTGGACACTAGTATGTCAGCTGTAAGTGTACATTTATGAAGGTGAGTCGTAGACCTGAGCAGAAAACTCTGACCTGATTCCTGAGGCCTGTAATGTGAGTGTAGTCTTAGTATCGAGTATCGCGGTAATACACACTGTATCAAAATCTAATTTCCGCTATCATGACAATCCTCAGAAATCGCCTGACCACACAGCTCAGAAAAAAAATCAGATCTGTGTCACATTAAGGCAAAAAAAACAACCCGGATTTGAGTCACTTCAGCTTAGTAATGTGAACAATAACAGACTGAATCTAAACTAGTGAAATTTAACTCTAAATGACCTAAAAGCTCAGTTTTTACAATACTGCACAGGAATACATTAGCATGCTAATGTAACTCTGCTTGTTTAATTAATTTAAATAGTTTTAATTCCTTCACCAACTCATATTTACCCATTTAAACAAACACATAACTAAGTTATGATTATGCTTTACTGTATTCATTAATACGACAACGTTGTTTTCGGTGATATTCACACATTACGCTAACGTTTAGCTTAGCCGTTAGCCATGCTAGTTATGACACTTCATTAGACTGCTCAACTTCATAAACATCATAACAGAAACATATCAGTTTTAAATAAAACAGTAATCTCTGAATTATCTGTGTGTAACATGCTTAGTGATGTAATTCTGTAATTATCCTCGCTACAGTTTAGCTGATTAACTAGCCGCTGTTAGTCATAACTGGAATTCCCCCGTTCCACCTTAAATGGGCCGGTACTTACTATAGACAGTCTGAGGCGCTTCAATGTTACTGATGCACCATTTAAGGTGGAAAAGGGAATTCCAATATAATACTCCTCACTTTCACTTTATTACACATACGGCTCATGGTTTAACTCGTGACCCCACCTAACCTACCTATCTCCTTAAACTCCCTAATAAACCTATTCACCCCACCTAACCTACCTGTCTCCTTACTCTACATAGCCTAACTACCTTAGCTCGCCATCTACCTGACTACCATACCTACCTACATTACCTGCCTGCGTAACCGCCCACCTACCTGCAGTCAGGTGTGTCTGATGAGGTAAAACTCTAAAGTGTGTGATAAGACAAGCTCTGTGTTCAGGTTTGGGATTTTGACCCAGGTGTCTGTCTTCTCTGTTGATCTCACAGCTGAAGACGAGGTGATCAGACAGAAGGACTCTAGGCTCTATTATGACTTTCAGACTGTTATAGTAAAACACCGTGATGGCAGTGACGGGGTGAGTGAGCTCACCTGTCTTTACCTGTCTCTTACCTGTACCTGTGCTGCTGTCGGTGGTGGGAGGGGAGGTCCGAGGCTGTCGGAGAGGTTCACACTGGTTGAAGACAGAAGCCCCGGGCTCCCCCTCGGCTTTGTGGCCGCTGTACACGTCCTCCACGTCGGGACAGCTGGCCTTGCCCCGGGTCCTCCCTGCTCCGGGAGCGCGGTCAAAGCTCTCTGCCATGGCCGAGCTGAAAGCGAACACAGGCGGTCACGGCTCACACGATCATCCGCTGGACTGCAGTCTGACCAGGTGAATAAATGAAATCAGATCCGGTGACGTATCTGTTCCACACGGTCAAGAGCGCAGTGTTACTGACGGTCAGTGTGTGACTTTCATATTTACTCCCAGCTCCGGTTATTTTTGTTCAGTGTGATACAAACACCTTCTGCTCTTCTTCTGTGTCTGCGGTCTTACAGCACAGCAGTTTAACTGCGCCGCCCTGCTGGAGCCCTGTGGTACTACATCATACTAACAGTGTTGCTGCACTCTGACCTAAAACCGCAGACTTCTGTGCTTATATTTATCTATACTACAGACAGAAGTAGTGAATGTGCACTACTATAGCACAATTTGCTATTATCTGTGTATTTAAGCTGTGGTTACTAAGTATTTAAGTTTTGATGGTGGGAGCCGTGACCGCCTTTGAATATTCACTATTAAATACTTACTTTATTTAATTCATTATGTATAGTAATATATTAAAATAATCAAGGCTTAAGTACTTGAGTATTTTAGCTTTGTTTACTGTACTAATGGCATACACTACTCACAAAAAAAGTGAGGGAAATTTGGTGTTTGGGTGAAATTTATGAAAAATGTTAAAGTTCACACTAAAGTGATATATTTGGAAGTAGGGCATTTAAATAACAGCATGCAGTGGTGATTTCACCTCAAACTATTTATTGAAACAAAAGCCAACAGCAGTGGCGGGTAAACCCCAAAAAACAATGTCAATGTCTCAATAACGGGTCACGTGTCCTTCAGCATCAGTTACAGCTTAACAACTTGTCTCATGATGACCCATCACCTGTATCTGAATTTATACAAACATGAGCTCATTCATTCAGACTCAGTAAGACACAGGCAGGAGATGTTATACAGGAGATACAGCAACATCTCTGCAGCAGAGATTCACTTGCAGACTAACAGTAAAGTGTATGAAGAATAGAAGACTTAGCAGAGAACGTAATTAAACATATCACACAAAGTCCTGTTGACACTATCACATCTACATTGTGTCTCTGGTAAAAAAGAGCTGAAGACGATGAAGATCTCTTATCTTCTATGAAACCATACTGTTCATCAGCTCGATGTTGTCCTTCTTGAGCTGCAGATTGTTTCTCCTCAACCGTGCAATCACCATCATGAACACCAATATGATCAAAAGCTCAAATATACAGAACACAATCGCCGCTACAGTCGTCGGCTCTGGCTGCACAGGTTCTGGACCTCCATTCAGATCTGAAACACAAAAACACTGATTTGTAATAATATATAGTTGAACTAAAACCATAAAAATGTTCTTTTACCACATATAATGAAATACTGGGCGGGGCTTAGACACGAAGCCTGTTATGGTCAGTTTTGGGGGTCTTATCAGTGTAAAACTGGGACAGATCAAAAAATCATGAAATAATAATAATAACAATAAGTTCCATTTATATAGCGCCTGTCAAGGAACCCAAGGACGCTTTACATACAGGTGAAATAGGTAAACAAAAATAAAACGAACAACAAAAAATGGAAAACATGGACAAATCACACAATACACTTAAGGTTAAGTTGGATTGAAATATTGAGTAAACAGAGTTTTTAGCTGAGTTTTGAAAGTGTTGAGGGATGATGATAGACGGGGAGAGAGAGAGGAAGAGAGTGTTGGTGCAGCCACACTAAATGACCGACCACCCATGGTAACAAGCTTAAATCTGGGGACAACCAGGAGACCAGTATCAGATGATCTTAATCTACGAGTGGGGACGTGAAGGAGACTTGCCAGATAAAGGGGTGTCAGACCAGTAAGTGCTTTAAATGTAAGTATTAGAATCTTGTATTGAATGTGGAGGTTTATCGGGAGCCAGTGGAGACGTTCCAAAACAGGAGTAATATGCTCATATTTTCTGGACTGGGTCAGAAGACGAGCAGCAGCATTTTGAACAGCCTGAATGGGACGAATTGATTTTAAGGGAAGACCATAGAGGAGGGAGTTGCAGTAATCAAACTTTGATGTGATGAGGGCATGGACCAAAATTTCAGCAGACTTGAAGGACAGGAATGGACGGAGGCCTGAGATATTATGAAGTTGAAAGAAGGCAGATTTAGTAAGTGAGCGTATATGTGGTTCAAATGACAAGAGCGGGTCAAACAGAACACCAAGATTACCTGCTGTAGTGGATGACTGGATTGGAGTATCAACAACAGTGAGAGAAGTGTTACCAAGGGAAAGGACCACTGATTTAATGCCAATGATGAGAAACTCAGACTTCTGGGCATTTTCACGCAACCAAAAGTTGAGTTCACTGATACACTTGGTGATGGATGGAGGTGGAAAAGGGCCAGATGGTTTGAAGCTAAGATATAGCTGGGTGTCGTCAGCAAAAAGGTGGAAGTTCAAGCCATGCTGACGTATCGCTTCACCAAGGGGCAGAATGTAAATGGTAAAAAGAAGTGGTCCCAACACAGAGCTTTGGGGAACACCCTGGGCAACTGGAGCAGTATCAGATTTGCAATTACCCAGGCGAATAAACTGACGTCTATCTGTTAAATAGGAGGTGAACCAAGAAAGAACTGAACCTGAGAAACCAAGAACACCAAGTCGTGAAGTCAGAGTGGCATGGTTAACAGTATCAATGGCAGCAGTGAGATCGAGGAGTAAAAGAAGAGAAGCATAGCCAGGATCAGAAGAAAGGAGGAGGTCATTTAATAGTTACAGCTGTCTCAGTGCTGTGCCGAGCACGGAAACCAGATTGAAAACTGTCAAAGATGTTGTTAGAGGACATGAAATGAAGTAACTGAGAGGCCACCACACGTTCAAGAACCTTAGCAAGAAATGGGAGGTTGGATATTGGTCTATAATTGTTCAAAACAGTACTGTCCAAATTCTGTTTTTTAATGACGGGAGTAATGGCAGATATTTTTAAGCCTTGTGGAACATGGCCCGAGATGAGAGAGAGATTGACAATATGACAAATGGATGGAGAGAGTGGGGAAATTCCCTGTTTGAGAAGGAAAGTAGGAAGAGGATCCAAAATTGAGGTGGTGGATTTAGAGCAGGTGAGGTGTTTGGATCTGGGTTAACTAGAGTAAATGAGGAAAAAGAATGAGAAGACGACAAAGTGGATGAGTTGGAAGATGAGAAAGAACTATGTGACTGAGATTTTAATAGATCCTGATAAAAAACGTCTACTGTCTGATTGAAGAAGTTAAGAAATTCATTACACTGGTAGGATGTAGGAGCCAGGGAGGAAGATGGAGGGCGCACGAGATTATTGAGAATTTTGAATAATCGCTTGGGGTCTGAACCAGAGTTATTTATGGCAGATGAGTAGTAAAGAGTACGGGCTGTATTCAAAGCATCCTTATAGTTGGCTAAGTGATCCAAGTATGCCTGGTGATGGACAGATAAGTTCGTTTTTTTGTATAAGCGTTCAAGGCGCCTGCCAATAGTTTTCAGAACACGAAGATCAGGAGTGAACCAGGGTGAAGAGTGAGAAGAAGGTATCCCCTATTGCGGTTATCCCCTGGCTCATGTTTTTGACCTCAGTTTTTGAGTAGCCTATGAGGCATGTTGTGTGTTTTTGTGCCTGTACTCTGAAGCGTAAATAAAGACGCATGGATCAAACACACGTTCGTGACTCTGGTGTGTCCAGACTACAGAATGTTCCACCCACCACCGAGCGAGAACCAGGAATCGCCACAACGACCCAGGCAGCACTCCAGGCACAGGGTGCAATGCTTGGGGCTCATGAACAGCGGCTCAGCCATATGGATCACATCGTGCAGGACATCTCACAGACACTAGGAGAGCTACTGACCAGGTTCCCACAGCCAGCCCCCCGCCCCCTGTTCCTGTCAATCCCACCTCACTGATAGCCCCACATCTACAACTGTCCCTTCCCGAGAAGTTCGACGGCACTCCTGGTCGATGTCGAGGGTTTATCATGCAATGTCAAATGTACATCAGCCGCCTGCCTACTCACTTCCCTAACGATGACGCGAAAGTGGCCTTCATTATCTCCCTGCTCACAGGTAAAGCTCTAAACTGGGCCACCGTAGTATGGGGAACGACTGGACAGAACATTCCCCTGTATCAACCCTTCCTTGAACAATTAAGAGAAGTATTCGACCATACACCAAGCGGCAAAGCCCCCAGCAAACTACTCCTACAGCTGAAACAGGGGAGCTCCACAGCAGCAGAACATTCGCTTCAGTTCCGAACACTAGCGGCAGAGTGCGGTTGAGACGAAGATGCATTTAAGGCCATATATCTGCAGAGTCTCAATGAACCGCTTAGAAAAGAGATGGTGTGCAAGGATACGACACAGTCCTTAGCGCATATAATCCGGTTATCCATTAAATTGGACAATTTAATTCAAACTCGCAAGGAGTCATGCCCACCTACTTCAGCCATCCGAAGGGAGAACCAGGAAAGCAGTAGCCACGCCCCAGAGCTCATGGAGGTGGGATGCACTAAAATCTCCGCTGAAGAGAGGAAGAGAAGATTTGATGCTGGGTTATGTTTATATTGTGGGGGCACAGGACATTACAGGCAAAATTGCCCCGCCTTGTCAAGGAGAAACACTTCAGTAAGTGTATTGTCTGCGTTCTCTCTTAATCAGGACAGGGTTACCATACCAGTCATGTTAAGTAACAGAGCTATGTTGGCTTTACTGGATTCAGGAGCGGCTGGAAACTTTTTAGATGCCACATTAGCTAATGATTTGCAGATCCCATGTCACCCCCTCAAAACACATTTACACATTAGAGTCATAGACGGAGGGCCATTAGGTTCTGGGCAAATTACTCACATAACCCCCCACATTAACATGTCAGTCGGATGCTAACATGTTTCACCATGAACGTATTCAGTTTTTCATAATAAAAGCTCCCCACAACCAGATCGTATTGGGAATCCCCTGGTTAAGAAAGCATAATCCTGTCATATCTTGGGCGGATGGGGAACTTAAACATTGGAGTCAGCACTGTAGATTGTCCTGTATGGCTATAATGTGTAGGTCCACGAGCATAGAAAGCCCGGAGGTTGGAGAACCTGTAACCCTTCCAGCTGAATACACAGCCTGGAAGGATGTTTTTTCAAAAGCTAAAGCTTCCACTCTTCCTCCCCACAGACCCACGGATTGCGCTATAGACTTACTTCCGGGTACAACTCCGCCTAGGGGCCAGGTCTATCCTCTCTCCTTACCTGAAATGGAAGCCATGAAGACCTATATAGAAGAGGCACTGGAGAGAGGTTATATCCAGCCTTCTATGTCACCAGCCGCCGCCAGCTTCTTCTTTATAGAGAAAAAGGATTGCGGATTAAGGCCATGTATCGATAATAGAGGTTTAAACGCTATTACAGTTAAAAACAGCTTCCCTTTACCGTTAATACCTGCCGCACTAGAGCAGGTCATATCAGCGACTGTCTTTACGAAATTAGATCTTAGGAGCGCTTATAATTTAATCCGTATCCGCATGGGGGACGAGTGGAAGACAGCTTTTATGACCACTTCTGGCCATTTTGAATATTTAGTCATGGGATACGGATTGGTCAACGCCCCCTCCGTGTTTCAGGCATTCATTAACGACGTCCTAAAAGAGATGTTAAATGATTATGCAATTTCGTATATTGATGATATTTTGGTTTATTCAAATATGGCCCAGCACATCCAACACGTGTGTAATGTTCTGACGATGCTCAGGGAGAACCATTTGTATATTAAAATAGAAAAGTGCAAATTTCATAAAGCTTCCATAACATTCCTAGGTTACGTCATCAGCCGCCACGGGGTTTTAATGGATGACAACAAGGTTAAAGCAGTGACAGAATGGCCTCAACCCCGTACAATCAAAGAAGTCCAGAAGTTTCTAGGTTTGGCAAATTATTATAGACGTTTTATCAAAAATTACAGTAGCATTGCAGCACCTCTCACGGGGACCCACTAGAGTAGACGCAAACAGAGCATTTGGGCAGTTAAAACGGGCCTTTACGTCGGCGCCCATACTTCAACACCCTAATCCTGATAAGCTGTTTGTGGTAGAAGTCGATGCATCAGGTGTAGGAGTGGGGGCGGTCTTATCGCAGTACACAGAGAAACAGACTAAACTGCGTCCATGTGCCTTTTATTCACGAAAACTCACAAAAGCAGAAGGAAACTATGACGTAGGAAACAGAGAGCTGCTCGCTATCAAGGATGCGCTGGAGGAGTGGAGACACTGGCTAGAGGGTGCGAAACATCCGTTCATCATACTTACGGATCATAAGAATTTAGAATATTTAAAGAAAGCCAAGAGACTGAATGCCAGACAAGCCAGATGGGCACAGTTTTTTACACGTTTTAATTTTCAAATCAAATATATACCCAATTCACAGAACATTAAGGCAGATGCTTTGTCACGTCTCCCCGAACCCATAACAATACAGGAAAAGGATGAAAATATCCTTCCGTCAACCTGTTTTCTAGCACCCGTTCAGTGGGACATTATGACGGAAGTCCAGAATGCCCACCAGTCCGATCCACCCCCCCCAGAGTGCCCACAAGATAAAACTTATGTACCCATTCAACTACGTACCCAAGTCATGAAACAAGTCCACTGCACACCGGCTGCAGGACATCCTGGACAAGATCGTACTATCCAGTTAATCAAGAATACCTTTTGGTGGCCAGGCATGGATCAAGAGATCTGCACAGCAGTTAGGTCCTGTAGAATTTGTGCTCAAGCAAAGACCTTACACACACTTCCAGCTGGTAAACTTCTTCCCCTACCCATCCCACATAGACCATGGTCCCACATAGCGGTGGACTTCATCACCGATTTACCCCAGTCTAACAGCCACACAGTCATTTTAACAGTAATTGATCGTTTTTCCAAAGCATGTCGGCTCATCCCCATGACGAAACTCCCCATGGCACTAGAGACGGCCGAAGCGTTGTTCCATCATGTATTTCGGTTCTATGGATTACATTGTGGAGGACATTGTGTCAGACCGGGGGGGTGCAGTTCACGTCCAGAGTATGGGGCACTTTCTGTAAAAGACTAGACATTAACGTGAGTCTTTCCTCAGGTTACCATCCGCAATCGAACGGACAAGTGGAAAGACTAAATCAGGAGGTCAGTAAATTCCTACGTATATATTGCAGCCAGAATCAACAGGACTGGAGTCGCTTCCTGCCGTGGGCAGAATACGCACAAAACTCCCTCACTCACGCATCCACAGGATTAACACCCTTTCAATGTGTATTAGGATTCCAGCCTCCGCTATTCCCGTGGGCCGGTGAGCCCTCCGAAGTACCATCTGTGAATGACTGGGCTGAACGGAGTAAGCAGACATGGCAAGCTGCACACGTCAGACTACAACACGCACAGGATGGAGGAGACGGCTAACCGGAGAAGAGGTAAAACACCCCATTATACTCCGGGACAAGAGGTCTGGTTGTCCACCCGAAATCTCCGGCTCAAACTCCCCTCACATAAACTCAACCCCAAGTACATAGGCCCCTTTAAGATACTCAAACAGATCAACCCAGTCACATATCGACTAGAGCTTCCCCCCAGTTACCGTATTGCCCCCTCATTTCATGTGTCACTTATCAAACCTTACTGTCCCGGGGTTTTGGATGAAGTCCCGGTCTCGGCCCCCCCTCCGCCTTTGGACATAGAGGGAGAACTGGCCTATTTGGTACGGGACATCTTAGACTCCCGCCATAGGGGACACAGACTACAGTATCTGGTGGATTGGGAGGGGTATGGCCCGGATGACCGATCATGGGTTGCTGCTGAGGACGTCTTGGACCCCAATCTCCTCTCGGCGTTTCACGCCACTCACCCGGACCGTCCGGCTCCTAGGTCGCGGGGCAGACCCCGCAACTCGGTTCGTGGGGCGTCGGGAGGCGCCTGTGGGAGGGGGGATTCTGTTGGAGGCACAGCAGCAGACGGAAGAACTGGGTCAAGGTCACAGGGTGCAATTCCCAGTTCGACCCACCAGAGGTCGCTTTCACCTGAGTACTGAGGCTCACTCAGGAGCTGCACAACTGCAGCGCATGATAGATAATCAGAGACGTTATTTAAGGGCCAGTGACTTTCTGCTTGTGTGGAACATTATTGTTGTGTCGTAATACTGAGTGCTTGTCCACTTCACGTATTCTTTGACCCTCTCTTTCTCTCCCAGAGCGTTTAGTCGTGTGGACTTGGGATCTAGAGCTGGTGAAGCCCACTGTTTGGGGATTTTGGACGTTGGACTCTAACCAGTATGCTATTGCGGTTATCCCCTGGCTCATGTTTTTGACCTCAGTTTTTGAGTAGGCTATGAGGCATGTTTTGTGTTTTTGTGCCTGTACTCTGAAGCGTAAATAAAGACGCATGGATCAAACACACGTTTGTGACTCTGGTGTGTCCAGACAACAACACCACTATCTGTATCTGTATCTGTTCAATCATCTAAATTATCTGTATCTGTACCTGTACCCGGAGTGGGTAGGGCCTAAACCGGAATTGGGCATGGTTTAACCGGAAGTGGATGGGGCTTAAATCTGTACGTTACTTTAAGTCTGAAATGTATATAAATTGATCAGAAGTTGCTATATGTATTGTTTATTTGAAAACTATTGACATAACAGCCTCAAGTCAAATCAATGTTTTTGATCACAAAAGTAAGCGAACTATTTAATGTTAATAAATGTAATGTTTTTGGCATTTTGTTACACACAAAGTTAAACGATGTTGATTAAGGTGTGTGTGTGTGTGTGTGTGTGTGTGTGTGTATGTCTGATTGACTGTGTGAGAGGGAGTGAGAGTGGTGCACAGCTCTGGCAGAGAGGTGTAGAGAGGAGCGGGCGTTCTGTGTGACTGGCCAATCACAGACCGTGAAGACAATCCATTACCCAATTAGGATTTTCCTTCAGCACGAGCACGGATATTGAAGAATTTTACTTTTTAATGATCGTACTCATCATAAATGCTTTATCCGTACTGGATACTTGTCTGAAACGGGTTTTCGGCTCAACCATATTAATAATGCTTCCCAAATGCAGAACTGTTGAACTGAGCCATTGCTCAACTGAGCTTCAAACTATATATCAAGTTCTAGTGGTCCAGCTGTGCAACATGGCTTTGTGCAATCTATGATGTTAACAGGTTAAAACTCAGCCACATCTTGTGCAACTGTACAGGTGTTATGTTAAATCCTTGTTTGGCTAATTACAGCTGTGTACCTAAGCTAGTGTGCTGTCTACAGAATGAATAGTTGCATTTTAAACACTGCAACTGTGCAGAAGTAATTGTTCAATATGCAACTATGGTTGCACCAGTGCTTTAACACTTCAATATGTGTTCAGTCATTCTTACAGTTACTAGTGGTGGTGCTTCACATTTTCAATGACAAATGCAGCTCAAATGTTACTAATCTGATTGTATTCATGACGCAAGCCCATCACTTCTCTATCATCATGCAAAGGAGTTTCACTAATATTAGGATGTTTATTTTTCCACGGTCTCCTTTACCATTCATTATCAATGAGAGATTGTCTTTCTTCTTCTTTCAGTTTTTGTTAATAAAGGCTTGTGGCCATAGTCATCCACCTCATGGGCTTGTCACTCAATTACACTGGACATGGGCCCATGACCACCCACCTGTAATGCACAAGCTGGCTGTGCCTGGCATTTTAGAAGCACAAGAGGGGCCTGTAGCTCTGCACATTCTGCATGTGTGCTTGTGCCCAGCGGTTAATGGCATAAAGAGCCCATAGCCCACGCTACTGCAATCATATGTGGCTTACATTGGCACTGCCCAGCGGTTAATGGCATAAAGACCCCATGGCCCATTCTACCGCAATTGTATGCAGCTCACATAAGCACTGCCCAGCGATTAATGGTTTAAAAGGCCTGTGGCCTACCCTACCACAACTGTACATGGCTTATATAGGTACTGCCCAGTGATTAATGGCATAAAGGGCCCATGACAAACATGTGCAGATCTCAGCTACTATAAGTTTTATGGGCCCCTGGCCATTGAAGTGTATCATATCCAGCATTTTATCACCCTGCCCTGCACCTGGTGAGGGTGTAGGAGACTCACCACAACCCTGATCAGGATTAAGAGGATAAGATAATGGCTGGATGGATTTTTGATGTAAAGCATTAACAGTGTTTTGATTAGCTGTTTCATGAAGTTGACATGCTTGCAACCATTGCAAATGAGTTTTCTATAAGTTGCAGGATGCTTTAGATTATACAATTCAAGAGCAATGTAGTTTCATGTACGTTTAAAGCAACCAAAATTGCATCAAAGTTGCACCATGTAAAGCCAGCCTAAAGATACATTTTGGTATCCATGGTGATCAGGCAGAGCCAGTGAAATCTCCACCAACACCACTACGTGATGAATTCTACAAATGCCTTGCACTGAAGACTAATCACACTTCTAACAGAATGAATTACACTGGTTTATGGCTTTATTTATAATATGGGAATGAATATGTACACTTAAAAATTATGGTTCTTCAAAGATTCTTTAGCTAAGAGAATGGTTCTGTAGATTGATGAAGCATGTGTTATATATGGTTCTGAATGGTTCTATGATGTCAAGCTTGTAATAATAGAGAACATCAATATTCTATGTAGAATTTGTAACCTTCATCAATATGACAAACCGTTTCATGCAAACAACAATTAAATAATGAAAACATTTGCATGGTTCTATATTGAGCCATTTTCTTTACTAAAGGACCCTTGGAGAACCATCGGTTGTAGTGTATCAACCCTATAAATTAATCAGATAGAGGTTAGTTCGAAAAATGCCAGAAGGTTCCTTACAACCATTGTCAAAGACATACATTATTTAATTTTTCTGTAATTTGGTGAACTTCTTTCATTTTTTTATTTTATTTTTTGAGACAGTTTGTCTTGAAGAACTGCTCGGCCCTTTCAGGTCCTTGGTTGACATTCAGAGCTGAGGGTGTGATTGAGAGCTCCAGTAATTGCCCCCGATAGCAGCAGTATGTTTTCATTGGTAGTTAAAGCACAGGGCCGAACATGCTATTCACTGAAGCATGAAAATCTCCCGTCACCACACAAGACGACTGCATTACGATAATAATCACTTTCCTCAGTTACATTGATTTGTTTTCGATGTTTAAAGAGCACAGCACCATCAAGAATAAAGAAAGAGGCGGTGCTGAGAGGGAGCAGGACGCTTTAGTGGAAGGACTGCATGCACACCTAAAGCTCATGCATCAACGCACTCAATTACAGCCGACTTCTGCAATTGTAAAGCACAGAAAAGGCTATGAGGTGACACGTATAGGGCTTCAGTCAGGCATACAGGCCTCAACTTATCCACTGATCTATATCTCACTGCCATTTACAGCTTGCGCGATCATTTCAGACTTGTTTGTTCAGAAGTTTTACAGGAAGACAAGTTTATAGAAGCAGAGTGAAGTCATGCAGTTCACAGTAAGTGAGTGTCTAATGTGATAGTACATTAAAAAGATTAAAGTTTCTATTAAACAACAACAGATCATTTGGGTGGTGGATCATTCTCACTGCAGTGACTATGACAATGTAGTGGAGGTGTGCTAGTGTGTGTTCTGGTACACATGAATCTGGAGCTGATGGAGTGTTTAAAGACCTTAGTATGACTCGTGCACTAAGAATATTCCACCGACCAGAAATATCTAACTTTATGGACAGCAGGGAGAACCAAGATGGCAGCAAGAGAGTAGGACGTGTAATGCTCGGTCACCACTACACCCTCTTTTTCTTTAACTCAGTTCCACTTAACCCTTCTGCTAACCACCCACTAGATATTAGCAGTATAACTAATTATATCTGTATCTACGTATGAGTCTGAGAATGGCCTACAAAGCGTCAAAGCAGAGTAGGAAGAAGCCTTCTATTTCGCCTGGTGCCCCAGATCAACAGGTTAGCCTAGCACAGCTAACCACTTTGCTTGAAGAACAAAGCAATGTTATCTGTGCGGACCATAGACTCACACTCGTCAAATTTGTGTCTAAGATGGAGCAACTACAACATTATGGACAGCATCCTGTGACCACTGATGACTGTGACTAGAGGATAAGCAACACAAACACACACTAACACACCACCACCACATCATCATAGTCACTGCATTGCTGAGAATGATCCACCACCTAAGTAACACCTGCTTTGTGATGATCCTGATCATTGAAGAACAGGCTGAAAGGAGGAACGTACAGAGAAACAGATGGACTACAGTCTGTAATTGTGCATATTAGTGATCTTATTGACTCTTTACTGATCAAATATCAGACTTTGTAAGATGTAAAGAATTCATTTTTTGCCAATGTGATTGCACACAATGGAATTTGACTTCCGCATTTAACCCATCCGTGCACTGAAACACACACTAGGCTGTGAGAACATGTGCCTGGACTGGTGGACAACCCTATCCATTGGTGCCCAGGGATCAGTTAGGGGTTTAGGTGTCTTACTCAAGAGCACTTAAGTCATGTCCTGTCTGGGGATCAAACCGGCAATCTTCCGGTCACAAGACCAGATCCCTAACCACTAGAGCACAGCTGCCCACCTTCTGTACCACAGACTATGTTAACTCACAACATCACAGTCAAAAGCAGGAGAAATGAGCAGCTCTATGTAGTGTAATAGGGTCATGAATACATTATAAAGCAATGAGCCATGAGATACTGTGCATTACAGCAGTTTTATCAAATATACATATACACAAAAATTTGATCCCACCAACCAGTTTCAGCAAACAACTCTTAACAGCAACAGAGTTTCGTCATGTATCAAGATGCATTATGAATGTCAGCACTTGCACAGCATCACTTGCAAATCCACAGAAACAGGTCTGGGTCTGCTTTCTGCTTGGATGGGAGACCTTCAAGGAAAAACACTTGTGTATAGGGTTGAGCCGAATACTCGTTTCAGATGAGTATCTGGTACGGATTAAGCAATTGTGAGGAGTACGATCATTAAACGAGTAAAACTCATCAATATCCATGCTCTTGCTGAATGAAAATCCTCATTTGGTAACTGACTGTCTTCACAATCTGTGATTGGCCAGTCACACAGAGCGCCCGCCCCTCCCTACATAGACACGTCTCTGCCTCAGCTGTTCTGAACCCTCACTCCCTCTCACACAGTCACTCAGTCACCCACACACACACACACACACACACACACACACACACACACACACACACACACACACCTTAATCAAATTTATTTAACTTTGTGTGGGGAAAAATGCCAATAATTGAAAGGAAAAAATCAGTTTGATCATAAAATAAAAAATAAATAAATTAAAAAAAAAGTTGTGTTGAGTATGGCTCTTGTTCATGCATACTTAGTACTTCATAACTTCCTACTGCATGAGTTGTATTCATTCATGCACTTAAAAATATTCATGTTCTGAGTTTATAAAAAACTTGTTCTATAAATAGTTCTCTTACTTTTGTGATCAAAAACATTGATTTGAATCTCAAAAGTCTTTAAATAAACAGTACATATAGCAACTTCTGATCAATTCAATAATATAAATGTATCCACTTCTGGTTATACCACGCCCAATTCCGGTTTAGGCCCTGCCCACTCGGAGTACAGATATGGATACAGATCATTTAGATGGTTGAACAGACACAGATACAGATAGTGGTGTACTTGCTCATCCCTACTTGTGTAGCTGCTGGAAGTGTTGTGGACAAAATGAGGTGTTATTTCTGTGTCCTGTGAGGTTTTCAATGCCCCATTGCTGTGTTGGGGACACTGCACTGTATAAATCAATGGTGTCAAACTCCAGTCCTGGAGCCCAGATTCCTGCACAGTTTGGTAATCTCTCTGATCAAACATACCTGATTCAGCTCAGCAGGTAATTAGCAGGTTTAATTGAAGTGTCGGAGCAGAGAAATCACCAAACTGTGTTAGAAACCGGCCTTCCAGGACTGTAGTTTGACACTCTGGTATAAACGGTGCTGTTTTACAGATGAGATGTAAAAGCGAAGTCCTGTTTCTCAAAGATCAGAAAAAAATCCATGAGCATTCCTCTAAAAGAGTAGAGGTGTTAACTTTCCCACTCCTAATCATCCCCCCCACTTCTGTGTGTGATGTGTTAATTTGTGGTGGGAGTTCTGGCTGTTTTTGCATTGTCCTGCACTTTGGTGGTGTCTGTCCCAAATGTGAGAGCACTCGGTTTGCACTAGATCCGTGCTACAGTAATGTTTATTTCTAATTTATTTCTTTTTTCTTTGCTGTAGTGGAATGAATCTTTCATCATTAATATTCAGAATGTTTAATCAGTAAAACTCACATCATTGCTATTTTACTGACACTCTGCAATTAAATCAAATAATTAAAAGCAAAGAATATATGCAATTTACAAAACAATCAGTGGCTTCTTGTATGCTTTAGGCCTCAAACTTTTAGCAGCTGCAATTATCAAAGCTCACGCATCTGTGATTTATTGTACATCAGAACCAGCAACAAGCTAGAAAGCTAATAAAAATTCATAACTGCTGAATATAATCACTACCGTACCTGCACTAATCCTGTTCAAATTCAAAGGCATTCAGAGCTTGTGACCTGCACGGCATGAACCTTATTAGGAAAGCAGACTAAATACTGCTTACGAGAAACAACACACACACATTAATGCAGTTCAAATGGACGGTTCCTTACCCCTCAGTGCAGATGTTCATTAAGCCAATTCTTTGCTAATTTTTTTTTACAGAAGAATTCATAAGCATACTTGGTGGCCCTCTGCCAATAAGAGACAAACAGTAATTACTTTAATCAGTAAGTTAATGAGAGAGAGAGAGAGAGAGAGAGAGAGAGAGAGAGAGAGAGAGAGAGAAAATGTTATTTTCTATAAGGCTTTGTCCATTAAGACTGGAGTTAACTCACACCTGGAACACAGCAAACAGAGCTGGACCAATGATCTTAGTCCTGGACAATCACAGTGTACCCCTCTGTGACCCCTGAACACACCAGTTTTCTCATTTCATACTAAAATAAGCAGCACAATAATGAAAACATATTATTAGATCATCTTTCAAGTCAGATTGTCACTCTACCCAAGAGGAAATGTTAGTGCTCAAATGTTGCTCTTTGATGTCCCAGGAGACTTAATGGAGACAAAAAGGTACATGAGCAGGCTAAGACGCTGACACTATGACCAGAAAAATTTTGAGTCCGAATCCCAGTCATTCTGTTTGCCATCAACAGCCGGGGCCAAAGAGAGCAAAAATTGGAAGTAGCTTGGAAGTAGCTGGTGCTCTCTATATCATTATTACTCACACATTGTAATGTCTGCTGGCTCAGGCGTCTACTGATTGGTCCATTCGGAGCTGGGAATCCTGCGCTTTCCTCCGAGTGTGTTGGCTCCCCAGTGACGGTGTACACAGTAAATTTGCCAGTGTTAAATCAACACTATTAGAGTTAAATTAACACTGAGAGTGTTAGATTTTGACACCCTCAGTGTTAATTTAACTCTAATAGTGTTGATTTAACACTGGCAGATTTACTGTGTATCAACTGTAGTTCAGTGAGTCGGTGGCTGTATCACACAGCGGAGGAGGCGTGTGCATGTCTTCACCCTCCTAGAGTCAGGGACAGTGCAAAGTGATGGGGAGAGCCACTAATGGATGAGATGGGTTAATTGGCTACTACCACATTGCAAAGGGGAGAAAATTAGCAAAAAAGTATATGAGATACTTCTGACTGTCCCCTAAGTTCTAGGTATGTACCAGGTAAGTGTGAGGTACTAATTCTAAATTACTTGGTAATTATTTTTCATATCAAGATGCTAAATACCTTGACAGTCTAAAGTAATTACACAGAAATGATCTTGCAGAATCTAGGTATTAAAGGGTACAACTGAGGTACAAGCACCAAAGACCTAGGTAATGATTCTGGGTAATATGATGGTAAGTACTAAGACAGTCTAAATAGTGATGTTTTCTAAAACAGTTTGATCATACTTACCAGGTAAATTTGACACACAAGTGTAACATTCAGAAACGTTTGTGAAAAGAATGTTGTCAAAAGGTACAATAAAACAGGTGTGACAATACGCTAGTTTGTAAAGTTCGCCTAGCAGACGGCCGGAAGTGCGCGAAAATGATGCGCATGAAACAGAGGTATAGAGAAACCCAAGTGGGTAGCATTTCACACAGTGAAACAGCATGATAAACTCACATTTGGGACTGCTGCAGCTGCATTAGCGGTATTTCCACTTAGATTATGGCAAATCCAGATGATGATATGACAGAGTTGTTTGATCAATGGAGAGTGCCTCAGTTGAAAGATTATTTGAGGAAAAGGAACTTGGCTGTGAGCGGAAGCAAGAGAGTGTTGGTGGCACGTTGTTTTGTTGCATGGGAGCTGAAACTGCCCATTGTACAGACTGCGCTAACGAAGTTGACAAAGATGTCGAAAATGCACTGGATGCTCCAGAAGGGAAATTAAACTCTAAACTCATGGCTATCTGAAGATGAGGGAATGAAACTGTGGCCACCAGTGTTTATACAGGACATAGGTTAGCAAAATCTTAACTGCCTATCAACGAAGACTTTTATGTAATTTTAATTAGGCCTATAATATAGCCTAATGTATTATGTTAATATAAATATATTTATTTATGTAACCATGTAACCATGTGTAAGCATGGGATATACACACATATTAATAAATAAAACAACTGTTAAAAGTTTACATTGTCATGTTGGGTATGTAATAAAATCCTACTGGGCTAGTACTGAGTCTACTGACTGTAACATGCAGCATGCTGTGCAACACGCGGGGCTGGAAATATGATATTTACTGTCATAACTATCATTAACTTCATTGTCAAGTGTTAAAAATGGAAACAAACGAGAAAGTATGCTTGCCTCTTCTGTTAACAGTAAATATGTAAATAGTTGGGCCTGCAGACTTTAATTTCGGCGGTATAAAACAAGCGTGATAGATGTGCAGTGGATTTATACCCCTGCAGCAGACGACGCGCATCGTGATCCACTTCCGGTCTACACGTTCCGATTTGGCTTATTGTGAAGAATGCTTCTTTCCTTTACAGTCTTTGTACAGTATCTGAACTACATGGTAAGCATCCAGTAAAACCAAAGGAAGAAGCCCTGCTTTCTTTTACAGTCATTTTACCTTTTTATTAAACAGAAAGAAGTGTTAGTTACACATTACATGCTGTGTTTACATCACATTGTGTTACCAGTATCTAGTTTCCTGAACTACATGGTAAGCACCCAGTAAAACCAAAGGAAGAAGCCCTGCTTTCTTTTACAGTCCAGATTCAGTTTTGTTTCTAGGTAATAGGCAGGTACATATTATTCAAGGCTCCATTCTGAGTAACCTGGCCTCCGTCACATAATTCACGTTTGTTTAAGTTCTGGGTAAATAACAGACTGTAATAACAGGTAACATTAATTTCACATACAAAACTTAAATTTTTTAAGTTAAATCAGGGAGAGACTCTGTGTTTTTGTAATTACCACCTTGGTATTCTGAATAATTATCCAATTCTCAGGTATTTTACCATCTTCTTTAAAACATAATACCTAGAACCTGACAAGCATTTCAGTATAATTACATTCAATTACTTTGGTACATACAGTCACCTTACCCAGGTTTGTACCTCGCTCTTGGTGGTCAATACCTGTGAGCTGTTTCTGTGTAATCAATTAGACTGTCCTGATACTTAGCATCATATTACCCAGAGTCATTACCTAGGTCTTTGGTGTTTGTACCTCAGATGTACCCTTTAATACCTAGAGTCTGCAAGATCATTTCTGTGTAATTACTTTAGACTGTCAAGGTATTTTGCATCTTGATATGAAAAATAATTACCAAGTAATTTAGAGTTGGTACCTCACACTTACCTGGTACATACCTAGAACTTAAGGGAGTGTAAAAGAAAGGGTTACCATCAACAATTACTCACAGCTTCAAAACTACAAAGACTCATAAACCTGTTCTTGAGTTCTTAAGGTCATACTGAGATTAGTAAACATGTTCATATTGTCTTTAGTAAACTTATGAGACATTATTGACACCAAAATCTCAAGATGAAGCACAAGGGATTATTGAGTTCTTGAGAAATATGAGAAAAGTGGGAGAATTAAGCGAATGTCTAATTTGAGTTTCCATCTGATCTCACTGAGAAACTGCTGAGATGAGATGAAGATATATCCAAAATATCCAGTTTGTGGTTGCGAGCACAGTCCAGTATCCAAAAACCAGAAGATCAAAAACAAGCAAAGCAAAAGGGCAATCCAAAAATGTAACAACGACAAAAGAACAGATTACACCCAGAAAAAGCAACACACAACAGGAGATGACTGGCAATATTTCACAAGGAACGTAAAGCTTAGGCTAATATACTGAGCTAATTACAAGGAATTACAGACAGGTGAGTTAGTGTTGGTTGATGAAGATGGAGGTGTCATATGATCTCCCATGGAATTCTGGGAAAATAGAATCCATTTACTTATGGACTCAACAAAGTATGCATGAGTTCAATGAAGAGACATCCTGTTCTGGTTCAGTCCGGGGCTCTGAGTGGCTCAGTGGACTAAGGCACCGTCACTAAGATCTGAGTTCGAATTCTGGGCCCGAGAGAGCAGAAGCTGTCTGGGTTAGATAATTCTCTCCTAAGTAATGTCGGCTGGCTCAGGTGTCTGCCAGGTGATCCATCAAATGGGGATCGTGCACTTTACTCCGAGCGCTTTGTCTGCCCACTGGCGATGTATCAGCAGCAGTTGGAAAAAAGACAGAGCTTGACTTCACATACATCAGAGGAGGCCTGTGTTAGTCTACACCCTCCTAGCGTCAGAGACATTACAAGTGATAAGGAGAGTTAAAGAATGGGCGGGTTTATTGGCTACTGTTTTCCTTCATTGAGAGAAAAACAGAATGTCTGAAATGGGTCCATAAAGGAAAAAAAAATCACTGAATTCAAATCACAATAAAATCTCTACACGTTTCAATGAGTCATGACTCAGAAAGAACAAATTACAACTAATTTTATTGTTGCTCATCAAAGGATTAATGTGAGATACAGACTTAGTGTTTTCTCTATCAACCCACCAGGTTCCCTGTGGAATGTTGCATTTAGAGGAATCAGCTTTTTTAAGAAGACATGGGGTGATGACCTCATGTTGGCCGTGGCTCCCAAGGGCCTCCTTTAAAATCTCTGCAGCTGATTCAGAGTTTCGTTCAGTGGGGCTCGGACTCCATCTGTGCTGGGATGTCCCAGAGGGTTTCTCCACTGTTTCTGAGCAGGGCCGAGCTGCTTAATCTACATTCTATGAGAGGCTGACACATGACTCCCCAGCTACTACTTACAGGCCATGAGTTAAATTTACATATACACACTGACACCCCATGTAAAATTACAACCACAATTCCAAAAAAAGTTGGGATGCTGTGTAAAATGTACAAACCGGATTCCAAAAAAGTTAGGACACTAAACAAATTGTGAATAAAAACTGAATGCAATGATGTGGAGATGGCAAATGTCAATATTTTATTCGTAATAGAAAATAGATGACAGATCAAAAGTTTAATCTCAGTAAATGTAACATTTTAAAGGAGAAATATGTTGATTCAAAATTTCAGTGTCAACAAATCCCAAAAA
>BRDA01010148.1:4161-17087 GCA_036984385.1 Crenuchus spilurus
AAACTGGTCTCCTCTGTCCTCAGACGTCTGTTGAGTGTTGTAAGAAGAAGGGGGGATGCCACACAGTGGTAAAAATGACCTTGTCCCAACTTTTTGGGGATTTCTTGACGCCATGAAATTTTGAAACAACATATTTTTCCCTTAAAATGATACATTCTCTCAGTTTCAACTTTTGATCTGTGATTTGTGTTCTATTCTCAATAAAATATTAGATGCTGGCACCTCCACATCATTGCATTCAGTTTTTATTCACAATTTGTTTAGTGTCCCAACTTTTTTGGAATCTGGTTTGTATTATTTTATCAGCTTAAAGGAAGATTCCACAGATTTTCAACACCTGTGCATATTTCAGTCATTAAAGTGTAAACAAAGAGTGATCTGATGTGATGTTTGTAATTCTAGAGGAAAGTCAGTTATGTGTTTTATTTTCTTAAGGTTTCTTAAGGTTCATATTTTGGCCTGAATGTATGGTTTTTAAATCCATTTTATGACCAGGATGTAAATTTGGGGCATTAAAAATCACAGCAGACCCCAAAAAAAACTACTATTTCACCATCATCAACGTTACATCAACACTCTTTGGAGTTTGTGCTTTTTGGATGGTGAGTCTACCTTTGAATAAATGACAATAAAAAAAAACAAAAATTAAACAGAGTGTCTCTAAATTTTGAATCAAAACTAAATTGACTGAATAAATAACAAATGTTGAAGCTTTGGTGGAATTCCCCTTTATCAGTTCATTACCTGCTATTTTCAGACTTAAACTGTGATGTTTACATGGGATCAGAGGTGTATGTCTGGCTGTGTTGCAGGAGTGTGGGCTGCTCCTGTCGTCTGAAGGTGAGGGCAGAGGCTGCTATCCTCTGGATGGCCACATTCTGTGCAAGAGCTGCAGTGCCCGACGAATCCAAGACCTCTCTGCCAAAATCTGCACCGACTGCTAGCAACTCCCCCCGTGTCATATTTGACTTTCTTTCATTCTTTCTCTCCTCTGATGTTAATGCAGTTTCTGTGAGGGTTGTTCATGTTGGTAAGATACTCCAACAGTTATCTTACTGCTTACTTTCGCCCTTTATATGAGCAGAAACCAGGTAACGGAGTCATATAACAGATAACTGAATTCCACAAACTCAGGGTTTCGATTTTTACTTTGACCAGTTAATGACACGGATGGTGAGTTTACAGGTCAGAGTTGAGTTTGAATAGCTCTAGGAGTGGCTGTGCATGCATGCAGGAGTGTGTTCATGTTTTGCTCACTTTTGTGAACAGGGTTAGGGCTTGATCAGGGTACTTTTTGTAATTGACAGTGAATAATCACTGCCGCTGAGAATCTGCTATAAACCTCTTTATTTCATTCGTCATCAATAAGCAACCTTTACTTACGAGCTGTAGAACACGTCTGCTGATTATAGTCTGAATATCCTGTTTGTGTCCTTGTCAGTACTACGTGAGAGCTCTATTCTGCACACAGGAGGGGTCACACTGTGAAAAATGAATCTTAAATGCAGGCAATATGTATCATATTTCTCATTATGAGGTTTAAAAATATTACAAACGTCCTCTTGTCTTATTTCTAGGTATTTACGTATAGGTAGTGATGTCATTTAATTGCACTTTTGAGTAATTTTGCTTCCTTCAAGATTTATTACGTGAATCAAGTGAAGTGATCAGATAGTCTTGATGGAATTACTCGTATTGAGTAAAAAGTCTGGACGAGTAATCTCACTTTATTATAAGATCTCTCATAATGACAAATATTGATATATGTAGTGCAGTGAAGGGGCGTCGCTGGCTGAGATGTTTGGTTTTTGCAGTACATTGGCATCTCGCTCAACTAAAGAACTCGTTTAGTTGCAGTGCAGTGTGTACAGAGTGTATTTTGCTCTTAAACACTACCCTCTTTATTTCTTCCTGCTGGAGATGTTAAACAGATCACTGAAGAGTCATTTTTAAACACTTGAATTTGTTGTCGTGTTTACTATCTAAAGATGTCATCTGTATTCATGCTGATAATGCTGGTGATAAATACAATGCCAGCTCTATTCTCTTTGGCAGGATAAAAGGAGATCAGCTTGCTATGTATCTGGGTACTGCATGTTGATTTTGGGTTTATTCTACCCAGACCCTAACCATGAAGGGGAGTTACACTCGTATTTGAAACTGCAGAATTCAGTCGTTCAGAAAAAATCAGTGGAATTGCCCCATAAACATACACCATGTTCCAACTTCACTAAATGAAGGAACTACATGGAGTGTTACGTGTGAGTGCCGTTTGGGAGGTAATAGACATGCACTCCGTTAGGTCATGCAGGTCGATGTGAATATGAAGTAGTGACTTCTGTGAGGAGAAGTTGCTGTAAATGGAGTTCGTAGTGCAGGGAGGTTTGTAGTGAAGTGAGGGACGAGTAGATGACCTTGCGTTTTGGATTCATTGGTCAGAAATCAGGTTTGTAGTCTGTTGAAATGCAGACAACCCTTAAATATCCAATATATTGCAGTATGTCCTTAATATTGTTGAATAATATTCGTTTTCATGAGGAACATGAGTGTCATGCTATAATGCTCATTATAATTGCTGTGTATCATGCCATAAATATCCTTTTTATTTTTTTGCCACCAGTTTATAGCATCAACGAAGGTATTTTTGATTGTTTGATCATCCTTCACGTTTTTTGTTTTGGTTATTCTTGATTTATTTTTTGGTTGAAATGTGTTCGTTTTGATTTTTTTGGCTTTGAATTGCATGTAATGAACTAAATACCTGCCATCAATAATGTAGTTAATTTATGAAACTGCAGTTAAAATGTTACTGATGTGAAGCTGTATGCAGTTTGTAGGATGTCGAGACTAGCACAGTTATACACGCGCCGTTCTTAATGGAAAAGCACAAAGTGAAAGTTGCCGTTTTCTTTATTTATTGACTTTGAAACTGAATTCTGTGTTTGAAGATTGTGCCATCATTGACTAAACTGGATGGATTATCCTTTTGTGCACCCAGACATCCAGCTTTGTTGTGTTCTTATTTAGATGTTAAGAGTTCTGTATTATTTCTGTTCATTTAAACATCTGTTTTAACTTTGAATTGTGTTACTGAGCACAGTGACTTCCTCAGACCTGACAATTTTACACATTCTGCCCCCCCCCCCCAAGTCCCTCCTGCTCTGTGTGACTTATCCCTGCCCACTGATGAAGTGGCCTTGGTGCTGCACAAGACTTAACCTTTTGTTTCTTGTTACTGATACATTGTGAGACTGGCACTCAGTAATGAAGATGACTTTGAGTCTGCTTGCATGCGTTTTTGCTTTTCTCTGATGGATTCTGATTTCAGGACAAATCATAAATCAGCTCATTTTCACAGCAAATGATTGATGGTTGATTTTATTTTGCTTAACCATGAAGCATACAAGATCTGTACACATACACGGTGGCAGATTTAACCAACATGCAAACCACGCAATTGCTTTGGGCCCCAGAGATTAGGGGCCCCCTGCTGGCCAAAAGAGGTTGGCAAAAAAAAAAAAACTACTAAATGCATGATTGTTTTTGTTGTTCAACACTAAAGAGATACCGTACACCATGGATGTAATGGGGGGTGATAGGGGGGACATGTCCCCTGCACTTTTTCACAAGGCATTTTTGGTTCACTGCAGATTTTTCCATCCAAAAACAGTGTTACGCTATATTAAATAAAGATGTGTCGAGCAATAGGACCCAGCGGAAATCTTGAAGCCGGTTTCCCTTTAGACTGCCTACAAGCTCATCGATTGGTTCTTCCGTTTCTTGCTAAAATGTGATTGGCCATCCCCGCTATCACTCTATCAAACAGCGTCTGGACTTGTAAACCGGCGTTTTTAAAGTTTAAAGTTGGCCTACAGTCCGTGTTCAGCAGGCACTGTAAGTTATTAAGATATTAGATGTTTGTTCTGTCTGTGTCACATCAGCTAATTTTAATACCAGAGGTTTCATATTAACCGTGTCATATGTCATAAATGTCATATTAATTTTACTCAAAAAATTAGGTATAATTTTATGTAAATGAGGTCTATTGACCATACAGTCCAAACATATGTGTAACATTGGTGGTAATGAATTGGAGTGAAGTTGATTAAGGCCTTGACCACACGTAGCCGGGTATTTGAATAAACGCATATATTTTTATGCGTTTGGGCCTTTCGTCCACATGCAAACGCAGTTTTACACCAAAAACGATTGATTATGAAAACTCTGTTTTTGCGTTTGTGTGTGTACATGTGAAAACGGCGTTTTAGAGTCCAGAACATCACAATCTGCGATAAATGATGCTGTGATGTCATATGCGCGACCACTGTAATTGACTGCCTTGCTGTGGAAGGATGAACGCCAGCAGAGAAGTGTTCATTTTTATGTTAATTCAAACACTCTTTGCGGGTTTGTTTTTACAAGTTCAGCTTCTCCAATATGTGGAGGAGCAAAGGAGAAGTTTATTGTTACTTACTTTTCTGTTTTGAAGGATTCTGATTGGCTGACATGGGCGTTAGCTTTGTGTTACACTGCCATCTATGCGCTTGGCGTCTTTATGACAACAATCTACGGCGTATTTATGCGGATTCATGTGGATGAAAACTTTTCTTAAAACAATCTCCTGTGTATGATATTATTTTTGAAAACGATGTAGGGGAGATATTCGTTTTTATAAATACCCGGCTACGTGTGGACTAGGCCTAAGAAGGTGAAGCACAGAATTGGGTAATAATTTTATGCCACATGCTTTTGACAGTTTATTAATATTTAATAATTTATTAGGATTTTATTCATGATTAATATGAATTGTAATATTTTATTTTTAATAATGATTAATAGTTATTAGTATATTATTAATATTAAATAGTAATACAGTATTATGAATATTCATAAAATGTTTAATGTTTAAGTAAAGTATTAATATTTATTAATAATAATTTGTTCAAGCCTGCACCGCACCATAACCATAACTATAAAAGGGAATTTGTTTGATCAGGGCCCCCACACATAACATTGCTTGGGGCCCCAGAACTTCCAAATCCGCCCCTGCACATATGTGATGGATCAAACTGCATGTGGAGGATGGAGTTTGAAACACAACCTTACTTTTAGTCTGAGAACAGCACTAACATCTCCTATTTATTTGATAGAGTTGCTTCACATCTTTAGCAGAGATGCTAACACAACCAGTTCTAAAGTTAGAAAGCATTAACCCACCATTTGTCCACTGATAATGACCAAACCCTTCACAGATACACTTCAACCACCATAGCTGGCAGTTTACAACATGTTTAATGTAATGTATTCATTAAGTTTACATATCATCAATGTCATCTAGCTCAGCTCTACAGACATTAGACTCCACTGGGCTTAAATGCTCAATACAAGCTACAGTATTAAAGACAAATCCTCTCAAAGTGGTGTCAGGAAATAACTCCTGTGAATACTAAACTCTCAAAAATGATGCTTCTTCAAGGGTTCTTTAGTAAAGAAAACAGTTCTACATAGAACCATGAACACTCATGTGGATAAAGGGTTCTTTCCATTTTGAAATGCTTCTTCAGATTGATGAGGAAAGTGTAGATGGTTCTCTACAGAACCTTTTTGAACATTTTTCTATTTAATCCCCCAAAGCGTTCTGCTGTAGTTATGATGTCAAGCTTGTAATAATAGTGAAACCCTTTTTGGTGCTATATAGAACCATCTACAGCACATTCCTCATCAATCTGAAGAACCCTTTTTACATCATGCAAAGAATCCTTTGGGTTAATGATTCTATATAGAACCATTTTCTTTAGTAAAGAACCCTTGAAGAACCATCTCTTAAGAGTGTAGATAGTAGGGGTGTGGCTAGCAGGAGGTGAAGGTCTTCCAGAAGAAATTGCGGCAGCCAGTTTTGCGCTCCCGCTGCGGGAATGGAAGCTGGCGCACCACATCACTCCGAACATCTGCATCCGAAAGCACCTCGTTATCACCTGGAAGATCCAGCGGTGACAACAGCTTCAGCACAAGCATGCTGGAAAGGTCCTAAAGAGAAAAGATAGTGGGCATCTATACATATTCTAATAATGATTTTAAAGTAATGTCACAACCACTTAATGTTCCCTTTCAGTGGATGGGGGCTGGGAACATAGTCCTATACAAATTAAGTGCTTTCAAAGCATATAATGACTAATCTGCTGAGCAGGAAGGGCTGAAGAGTGTCTGCATCCTTAAATACTGTGGTACCTTTGCCAGCCTTACTGTAGGTAATATAATAATAAAATAACAGTATAAAATATATATAATCAAATGTGGCATAACATCCTATTTGTTCTAATATAAATCAATACACTGTACACTAACATTGTGTGTATTTTCTGTAGATGGTTAACTTATTTCCTTCAGCAGAATATCAATAGAACAGAATCTGATCAGGGCTGTACACGATTCTGTGTGTGAAACAGCAAATACATTCACATACACAGTATTTTTAAAGGTTTCCTAGTTTCCAGGCCAAACACAGTCTGTTGCTGTTTGTATTGTTTTTAATTGACTCATTAGCTATTCGTTTACAGGGTTACTAAAGTAATAGATGAGGTCAGCCCAAACAAACACAGCTTCCACTTGCACTCTTCTGTTTTTGTGATTGTGGACTATTAATCTAGACTGAGCGTCATGTTGAGGTACAGTTTGTATCATTTCTACACTGAATGTATTATATGCATCATCATTGTTAGCAGGTTTATAGGACAAACTGTGGATTAATACAAAGAAAAGCATGAATCTGCTCATTAAATACTCAGTTTATAAAATGTGTGACATTCTGGAAGACAGACTGGAGGTTGACCGTGAAAAGCAGAAGACTGGATAGAGTATCAGAGTCATTTCTGCATTATTAAATCGTTTTATTCCAGATTTTGATGACCTGAGTGCCCAATTTTCATGCATGATGAAAATGAAAGCAAATCTCACCTCATTTCCTTTTCTTTCTGCTTCACTCTGGAGAAGCTGGGACAGTAAGGCTCCTCTGGGTGCTGCGCTGACCATGCTGACCAACACAAAGATGGACAGAGGCACCAGCATGACCTGCAACTGAGAGCACATCCTACTGTACATCAATGACAGCTGTACCCTCAGCTAAAAGTGTTTCAGTGAAGAGGTAGGTTATATACCTGAGTGATGGGGGTGTTTGGGGTCTGATTGGAGGGATGTTATTGGTGGAGAACGGGCAGGACGTAGGAGAATGGAGTTTAACAGGTGGATATGAGTGTGTTTGTGGATGGGAGGGGTCTACTGAAGTGTTTATGAGTTGATCTGTGCATGGGCGTAAGCCCTGGGTGGTGGTTGGGTGCATGTCGGGATGAAAGTCAGTGTGTGTGTTGGGGGGGGGGGAGTATCTCAGTAGGCAAAAGCCTTGATAAGGTCATACAAAAAGTGTCATCTTTGCATTGGAGATATAACATTCTGACTGATATTCAGCTGTAATATTAGAACTGTCACTACTGCTCAGCATAAAATATACAATATAAAATGTGCCATAACCTTTTTCCTGTTTTCTGTACAACAGGTGAACTTATTTCCATGTAGATAATCAATAAAACATCATTTGATCAAGTGGGCACATCTGTATGTTAAACCTGAAGTAAACACTCCTCTGCATTCTCACCACAGGCATTCTTCATTAGTCATCTTTCCAAACTCACAGACAGATACAAACTTAATCACTTGTACCTCAGTGACGAAGCCCTTGTCAGTGGTGCTGATGGCTGCTGAGAACTGACGCAGAGCTCCGTTAAGGCCAGAAGTGCGTCACTTGTGATTAAGTGCAAAGTATGTTGGCATGTCTTGTTCTCTGCGTGAGGTCCTTGTTACATGGAGTTGCTAATGACGAGAAGTGACTCAAATGTTAATTGGTCCGCATGCCCACTGCTCCCCTAATAAGAAACCACCCTGTACACTTACTAAATCACTGTGTTCACTGGTATATACTGTCATACACTTATCAGCATCTGCTATTTTATATGGAAAGAGATTTGCTTGTTCTGGTACAAGTTTCATTCCAAAATGCTGTAAATCAATTTGTAATAATTGTGAATATATAAACATTAGCAGAATATTTATTCTGAAGCTCTTTAAAGTCAAATTGCACTGATTTTGCTGCATAATCTCTGAGAAAAAGCATTGAAAGTGGTTTGATAAAACTGTAGAGAACCTTTACAATGACGGTCTAAGGACAAAGGAGTTAGATTAGATTCTTTTTGCCAGTCTAATCATTGACCTCCACATTTGGAGCACACACTAGATAAGAACAGTGCCAGCGCTCCGCCCACATGGATCATGCACTGCACATGGCCCCAAGTGCCCAAGGGGGCACCAAAAAAGTATCCGCCCTCCACTCCAAAGTCTCTTGGTTCCTCTCAAGGATTATTCCTTGCTCATGAGGGGCTTCTTGTAAAGCTAATTTACTGAAAAGCTGCTTTGTGACAGGTGTAAAAGATCACAGTGCCATATCACAAATTTAAAATATTGTGAAATAATTAATTGTTGTTTATAATCAGGGGTTATAGTAGTGGGTGAAAAGTGGGACTGAGTTACTACACAGTAAATCTGCCAGTGTTAAATCAACACTATTAGAGTTAAATGAACACCGAGGGTGTTAAAATGTAACACTCTCAGTGTTAATTTATCTCTAATAGTGTTGATTTAACACTGGCAGATTTACTGTGTAGGGCCCAAAGTGGGTCGAGGGCCCTTGAAGAGTCTGGAATTTTATTTTCCTTTAAATACTAAATGAAATAATATTTAATAATAGGAGAGGGGGATGTTGGGGTTCACTGCTTGTACATAGGGCCCAGAATTTGGTACTACGCCCCTGCCCATAATTAAAAAAGGCAAACAATTATATTAATATTGATTACATACACAGACAGTGACTCTGTGTTTTAGTGTTGATCAGTATGACTAATAGCTCATAAAAATCCTGAATCTTAGGATTAGAATATTTCAGGTTTGACTCAAACAGCATCATCATTAAAACAAAAAGGGCTGAAATACAGTATGTCACTTCACATGTAATGAATTTCATCAAATATTTCACATCTTGACATAAAATTTTAAATAAGTTATAAACACAAGTTAACTTTTTAATTTTGTATCTCTCTGCCAAAATTGAATCACAAAACTATCAGAAAACACTGTCTCAGGCAACATATGCATACATTTGTTTACACCTGAATAATTCTATTATTCATATATATATAAATTATCCTTTAAATGTTCTGTGCAAGATAAAAGCAATCAAAAGTTTATTTGTTTAGCACTTCTTTCAAATCCTGTTGCCACCAAACAGCTTTACAGGAATACAGTTTTACAAATTACAAAGAATCCCTGCCCAAGACCCCCCACGAGCAATCTAAGAGCAACATTCCCTAAGAGCAAGAGGAAGAAACCTGGAGAGGAAACAAAGGTTAGAAATGGGAAGCCATCCTCCTCCGGCTGACACTGAAAAGACAACTAATAAAATGATAGAAATGATATGTGTGTGTGCTTAATCAGATTTATTCTGATTATTCTGAGAGGTTGTAAATAATGTTAGAATCATATCACAGGTTCTGTTTCTGAGTGAAACATTGAGTTCATGGCAGAGGAAGAACTTGCACGTTGTGGGAAGCCGATGCTTGAGATGAAGAACTGAGTAGCGCCTCCAAGTCCAAAATGCAGCAGAGTGGAGGAATGATGGGCCACCAACTAAGATCTTGACAACCTACCTCCCTATCCACCCTTCCTTCCTTCCTACTTTCCTTTTTTCCTCACTGCATGTAGAATTTTGTGGGGGAAAAAATAATTTAATCTATTTTGGAATAAGGTTGTAACATAACATAAAATGTGGAAAAAGTGACGCACTGTGAATACTTTCCGGATGCACAGTAAACTGCTCGTTTCTAGTTAGTAGTCAATAAAACCAACAGATAATAGTTTAGAGTTGATACATGAATTATGAAGTGATTATGCTGTAGAATTTAAAAATAATTAACATCTAAAATCCCCACAATGGACAAGTGTATTAGGTATTATAGTGTATTATTTTAATAAGTAAGATACAATTCAGTTATGTACACATGAATAGTGCAGTTTTCAAATAAATTACACCCCAAATCTCCAAAATTGTCAATTGTGTTTTAATGATAAACCAAACTAAACATATTATGATATACTCATTTCTTACCCCTTGTGAACCTATGGCCGAAAAATGTCGCCAAAGTGCCCTCCAGAATGGCAAAAAATGACTGAGGTGCCCATTTATATATATATATATATATATATATATATATATATATATATATATATATATATATATAATTACCATTTTATAATGTGTTTACTTTCAGTCTTCATTAAATGATCATTGTGTAAAGCAGTGAATTTTACTTGGAAATTCAGGGCTTTTTCAGTCATGGGCTGTTACCTCATGCAGGTAGTTTAATGGTGACTGGCTTAACCGCATTGCTGACAGAGGTATGCTATAAATACTGCCTACCATATGAAAGTCAACATACTTTACTACACATTATTAATAATATTTCAGTTATTCAAACACTGTCGTCTCTATTATCAGGGATTCATGGGCTATCATCCAAAAATCCATAAATATTGTAGGACTTTTAAATGTATTTTGTATATTCGCTCCACAACTGTAATACTGGAACTGTAATTTTATTTTCATTCACGCATTCATTCTTCATTCATGTATTTTTTTTCATTTCACATATATTTTATATTATCTTAAAAACCTGAATTAAAATTTGACAGATCAATTAATTACATATTTTAAGTTAATTAATGCTAGGAAATTTTCTTTAAAATAAACTTAAACTAAAAAGCTTTATTGAGAACCGAAGTATTTATAGTAACATAAATGTCATAATACTCAATGCTGAATTTCGTTCCAATCAAAAATTTACATGCCAATTTTTATTTAACACCTTGGGCAAATATTATCTGTTAAAAATGATAGACACATTACTAAGAATTAAAATTTAAAGCTGTCGCTGTTTTACCTCACGGTGACTTTTATGCAAATATTTTTTCTGACTTTCCGGTGCAGACCGGAAGATGTATGTGTTTAGAAGCGGTTTCTGTGTTAGAGCGGGGTTTTGAGGTTTTAGTCTAAGAGAGCTTCATTTTAAGCTGTTTAAAATGTCAGATACATGGAGCAACATCCAAGCTCACAAAAAACAGGTGGACTCATTACGAGAGAGGATCCAGAGGAGGAGGAGAGACCCCACACAGCTGGGTGTTGGTATGTTAATGTGTTAACAGTCATATTAGCGAGCTGTCTGCTGTTGCTAGCGTTAACGGGCTAACAACTTAACCATAAGCACATAAGCGACACTATACATGTTTATTTACTCAGTTTATATTTGAATGTATTGTTAGTTTTATCCACAGTGTACCTCCAGATTTTCTTTCCAAACAATCACGAACAGTCATGATCCTAGTCAGTGCTCCTCTGCTGGTCATATGTAGCCTTGCTTTGTTGGTTAGTGATGGCAATACCGGTTCTTATGGCTCGGTTTACTGAAAGAGACGGCTCTTACGGCCCCCAGAACGTAAGACTTGCGATCACACACGACTGCATCCAGTGTGGCAACACTTTACAGTGGACAAAAACATTCAAAAGACCTGACTGCCAACCACCAATAAACGTCCTGTCATTTTCTGATGCTTTTTACACGTCCTCTCTTTTCATCGGCTGTTTGTAACGTGTGTTTTGCAGTCGTTTAGCTTTTTATGTTATATATTTATGTAGAAATGTTGACATAAATGTAGAAATGCAAAAACAGCCCAAATAAATGTTCATGCGTGGAAATCTAGAAATAGATTCCTGATATAAATTTAAGTTTGTCATTTTTCATGACTAAGTGTATTTAAATTTATTTGTCTATACAAATTTATTTCTGTATTTATTTGTATTTGTCATTTTTTTATCCTCCATATACTGAGAGTTGTCTTTTTGCAGTTTCTCTTACTCTCTTTCTGTGTGTGTATGCATGTGCAGTTTGCAATTTCTGCCCCCATCCTTGTTAGTGCACAGACATAGACGCCACCACTCATGGTGTAACTGACCAATCCCGCGCAATTTAAATAGGAAAAAAAATAAAAACCAAACGCATCAGGTTCCCAGACACGAGCCTGCTCTGATCATTCACTTCAAAGAGCCGTTTCGTTCAAGAAACTATTACCACTATTGTTGATACATAAACCTAAAGCCACATCTGCTTTTTGCTTATGAGATTGCGCCCTGATTTAATACTTGGAAAATATTTATAATACTTATGCTGAGAAATTGCAGAACAGTAACAGTTTTCTCATAACTCTTTACTCTTTAAGTATATAATCATGACTTTTGGTTGAATACCCCGGCTAGTTAGTGCAGTATCTCATTTCCACAATTAATAAATATGTATTATGTGTAGACATAAAGGAGTTGTCAGCCACTTTGCTATCTACATTTAACTTTATATTTATTTCTCTATTTCTTATCAGAGCCTGGAAGTGTTGATGCAACCACACGTAGTGACAGTCCAGGGCCAGTTGTCCAAACACCTACACAGGTGGAAGTAGAGCGCCCACCTGACCCAGAACTAGAGAGAAGACTACTGGGATACCTGTCTGAATTGAGCCTATCACTGCCCACTGATTCCCTCGCCATCAGTAACCAGCTCAACACGGTATGTATACAGTCATGGCCAAAAGTTTTGAGAATGACACAAACATCAATGTCCACAAAGTCTACTGCTTCAGTTTTTATAATGGCAATTTGCATATACTCCAGAATGTTATAAAGAATGATCAGCTTAACAGCAATTAATTGCAAAGTCAATATTTCCCTAGAAAATGAACTTTATCCCCCAAAACACATTTCAACTTCATTGCAGCCCTGC
>BRDA01010148.1:26931-38116 GCA_036984385.1 Crenuchus spilurus
GTCGAGTACATGCTATTAAGTATACTTAAGTATAATAAAAGTATTTCCCTAAGTGTACTTTTATTTAGCAAGTACACTACAAGTATACTTACTTGGGACTAAATTGGAGCACTTTAAGTTCAAGTACATAAAAGTAAACTGGAAGGATACTCTATAATTTTACAATTTTACTCTAATTATAGAGCATCCTGCCAGTTTACTTTTTATATACCTGAACTTAAAGTGGGCCAATTTAGTCCCAAGTAAGTATACTTGTAGTGTACTTGCTAAATAAAAGTACACTTAGGGAAATACTTTTACTATACTATACTTGTTTTTGGTAAGGGCAGACATACTGGGCTGTGAGAACATGTGCCCGAAGCGATGGGCAGAACTATCCACAGCCACCAGGGAGCAGTTGCGGGTTAGGTGCCTTGCTCAAGTCCACTTCAGTCATGACCTGCCTGGGGATCGAACCGGCGACCTTCCGGTCACAAGACCAGATCACCAACCACCAGGACACGGCTACCAAACTAGTTCAGGAATAGTTTGAGAAACTTGAAGGCTCTGCTGCTAATGTGTTGGTGCCAGATACCACAGCACACCTTCAGAGGTCTTGTGGAATCCATAGCTCACAGATTGCTGACCCAGCAATGACCTGATTAGGTTATTTTAACATAACATTAGAACCTATTGTGTAGGTCCCCTTTGTGCTGCCAAAACAGCTCCGACCTTTGAGTCATGGATTCCACAAGACCTCTGAAAAGGGGTCCTGTGATATTTGGCACCAACACATTAGCAGCAGATCCTTTTTGCAGTGTAGAAAAACATTATCATGCAGAATGTGGCGTCTGTCATTTGGTAATACCGTTTCCTGAGGGGTGGGCTTGGTCTACAATAATGTTTATGCGTGTAGTACTGGACCCAACAAACTGCAAATTTAAAATGAGATCAAAAACACTACAATTCATAAATGTACTGCACGTCCAAAAGATCTTATACAAATTCAGAAAATTAATGCAACTCCAAACCTGCTCACAGCACAATGGAAGTTATTGTTTACTAACTGTATTCCCAGTGGTTTATCATTGGTACATTGACGTAACCATGCTCTGCGTTTCTTCCAATATACACTCTTAACAGAGATGGTTCTTTAGTAAGAAAATGGTTCTATATAGAACCATGAACACTCAAAGAACCTAAAGGGTTCTTTGTATGATGAAAAGGTTCTTTAGCTTGATGAGGAATGTGCTGTAGATGGTTCTACAGAACGTCACACTGTCTCTGTCGGCTTTTCTTCTTACCAAAGTGTGTCCTGAAACCAGGCCTTTCCCAGATAAGTGACGCACATTCCCCCAGCTGTTCACATGATTCATCAGACCAGGCCGCCAGGTTCAGTTCTGTACACAAGCCCATTGTAGGAATGGCTTGGAGGTGGACAGTGGTTAGCTTGGGTTCCCTAACCAGTCTGCGTTGCATGGTGTGTTCACACATCTTTCTGTCATAGTCAGTATTAACTTTTTCAACTATTTGTATCACAGTAGCTCTTCAGTGGGACTGGACCAGATGGGCTAACCTTCTCTCTCCATACACATCAGCGAGTGTCTTGGGTGCCCATGACCCTGGCGCCAGATCACCAGCAGTCCTTCCTTGGACCACTTTTGTTCTAACTACCCTTGTAACTTGCCCTCATCAGAGTGGTTCAGAGCTTACTCTTGCCCACGTCTGGCTTCAAACACACCAACCTCAACAACTAACTGCTTCATATATCACACCCTATACAGACCCATTCCAGAAATTTTGAATATCATGGAAAATACTTCAGATCGTTTAAATTGTGGGCCCTGAATCTATAATCTATGAAAGTTTAACTTTTTGAGTGTAATTATGGAAATTAATCAACTTTTCCATGATATTCTAATTTTTTGGAATGGGTCTGTATATGTTTATTCTTTCTGATGCTTTCATTTGCTGAGCCACCATTAAATCGCTCTCTCTTTCTTTCTCCCTCTCTCTCTGCCAGTCACCCCATACTTCACAGTTATGAGGTCAACTCTCATAAGCCTGGCAGCTTTCTCACACTACAGATAATCTGGCACATGATCAAGTCCACTCAGTTACAGCCCAATTCTGGAACAATGTAAGTTCCCTTTAAATACACAATAGCAATTGTTTCCTTTTGATTTATGTGCTACTACAAAACAATATAAAACAGTATAGCCTTGCAATCATTTATAGTGCAGTTTCAGATTATGTAAAGGGGGATGAGTTATGTGCATCTTAAAAAGTGTAAAAATAGTGATCGAAACATTCTCACAAGACTACATGACTAATTGTTTAGTACTAACTTAAATACACTACTGGTCAAAAGTTTTAGAACCTTTTAGAATGTCTGGTATGTATCTAGTTGGTCAGGAGTTCATCCTACAGTAAGATAAAGACCCAAAACATCAGTCCAAGTTCTGCCAGAACCACCTCAGGAAAAAACAACAAGATGGTCAGCTTGAAAACATGGAGTGGAGCACAGTCTCCAGACTTAAACCCCATCCAGCTGATTTAGAATGAAGTCAAAAGCAAAGCAAACCTACAAGAGCCAACATTTATGTGACGTTCTGCAGCAGATTAGTGAAGAACTGTCTGAAGAATGTTTGATGTCTATTGTAGAAAGAAAGTCACGAGTGTGTTCAGCTGTTATATCTGACAAAGGTGCCACTTTGTGTCCAAATTTTAGACACATTTTGGTCTATAAACTGATTCCATGAGTTCTTATTTAACTCCTGAGCTTTTATTTCAGAGTCAAATGAGTCATTAAACTCTTTCAAAATAATTTTACATACAGAACGGGAAAAATGGGGGTGTTCTTAAACTTTTGACCAGCAGTGTATATTGTGAAGAAAACAGGGTTGCTATGGAAAAAGCATTGCAGAAGTATTTGACTGAGCTTCCCTTCTGCCTGGACATGTCCAAGGGCTCTGTTAAGCTTCACACCTACATATTATATATGACATTTCTTTCACTCTGTAAAGTATGTTTACATTTTTATTAAAGACTGTTACACGTGAAACCTGCAGTGCTGCTCAAGTGATTATTTACTTAAAACCCAACAGCATGTGTACAGTTTTCATAAACAGAATCACCGACACTCATTCAGTGCTTTTACTAAGAATGTAGCCCTTTCCTGTCTCAGTGCATCGTAACTGTGAACTACTTAAGCTTGTACTGCAACTGCAGTGTTTGGTGAAAGTTGCTCCCGGAGCTTATTGGGAGAACACAATGTTCAAGGGATTTTCTCCAGGAGCTTTCCCAGTTCTGTAGGCATAAAGCAACAGTAACATTGTTTTAATGTTTAAAGCTTACCTACACTGATTGTGTGTGAAGAAAATCTGCATAAGAGATGTAAACACAATCCACTGTAAAATGACTGGGTAAGTAATTATATATATATTATATATATATATATATATATTTTTTTTTTTATATAAAGTGGTAACCCTACTTACGAGCATCCCTACTAACGAGTATTCCAGGTAACGAGTCAAGATATCGGAATATTTCTGTTCCAGGTAACGAGTAATATTCCAGCTAACGAGTAGTGTACATTTCAACTATGCCAAACCGCTAGGGGCGCTGCAGTCGTAACATCTCCTAGATGCTACCGTAGAAGAAGAGGTCAGTCATTACCTTTGACCGCTGTCAAGTAAAAGTGAAAGTGCCTGTTGAAAGCGACGCTAAGGTAGCTCAAGGTAGTGAACAACAAAGTTAGATACATTTTACTTTTACTTTTCATATGATAAGTGTAACCATGCAGCCGCCAGCCTACATGAGCACCGTCGGTCTCCCTCTCCTTAGCCGCCAGCCTACACGAGCGTCGTCGTCGTCTTGTTTATGTTTTAAAAACCCATATAAACACATTATTTAGCATATTAAAGTATACTGTATATTGGCCGGCTGACATGGATTAATCGGTTTTACATGTATTCTTATGGGGAAAATGCATCCAGCTAACGAGCAAACCTGCTAACGAGCTCAGCTCCTGCACGGATTAAACTTATAATTAGGGGTGTGGCTGTGTTCAGAATTAGCCAATCTCATTCAAACTCATGTTAAATAATAGTTATTATACAACTACCATTATTTAAATTCAGTCTGATTAACCTAAAAGTTCAGCTGTTCTAGTAGGATTTTCTTGATATTTAATCAGTTGCAAGAGCTTTTTAAAGCATCAAAAGGATCTTATTGTTGAAAGACAGTCAAGAAGACAAAATTTTCCCAAGACCCAAAATGGTCATTAAGAAGTGGATAAAATTTGGCAAAAAAAAAAACAAAAAAAAAAAAAACTGGTCCAGGAGGCTAAAAAGCTGAAGATGAATTTTATATTTCATCATGACAATGAAACAAAACAAACCTTTACATTGACAAAAGAAGAATTTTGGAATGGCTCAGCCAAAGTCCAGACCTGAATCCAATTGATAATCCATGGCTTGACCTGAAGAGGGCTGTACACAGGAGATGTCCTCACAGTCTGACAGATTTGAAGTGCTTTTGCAAGAAAGAGTGTGCAAAGACTGCTGAGTCAAGATGTGCAAATCTGACTCCAACCTAAGAAGACTGAATGCCGTCAGAAATTCAAAGGGTACTTCAGGTATTAGTTTAAGGGTGTGCATATTTATGCACCCACATTATTTTTCCACCCTAAAGACTTGAGTTCATTTATCAGTTGAATTGTACAGATTACAGGGGACATTAAAAGTGGAAAAAGATGGATAGTACTTTAAGACCAGTCATAACTTCCTCAAACAAGACACTTAGATTTTGTGGTAGTTTAAGATTAGGGTGGGTTTCTTGCAGACATTTGGTAGAGAAATTTGTGGAACCTGGCAACCCTGCACAGGGATGAAGTGAATGGGAATACTATACCATGTTTTGTCCATTTTGTGGAAATAATGAAAGTAACTAACTAGTGCTAGCTATCTGACTCTGCCCAAGATAACTAGCCTTTACAATTCACTTACTTTCATTAACATTTCCTGGTGGTTTAGCCGTCACCTGTGTATCTCCTGTCTGCTCTTTTGAAAACTCTTCCCATTACAAACTCTACTTAGTAGCAGTTTAATTGACAATTTCAGTAACAAGCCTTTCCTGTGATTTGTGCCTCTCCTTTCTGTAACTCAACACAAAGGGCACAATGATAAGTACAGGTTATATAAAGGAGTTTTAATAAGAGTAACAAAGGAACAAGGACAGAAACAGAACAGAAGCATAATCAAAAAAGGGAAACCTAATCCACCACAAACCACACTGAGAATCGACTGGGCCTCACACTAGACAGGATAAGCCAGACAAACCATAGAGAGGGTGATGAATAAAAAATTATACATTTTATCAAGTGATTTCTGTATGTAATGAAAAAGGTGGTATCTTTCATTATCTTTCACTATATACTTTGATCGTTTGTCTTTTTGTTGTATGCAAAACCTTAAAAAAGGGTTGTTGTATGTAACTTCACCATAAGAAAAGGTTGAGCTATGTTGCAATGGTCTCTGCTGAAAGGGCAGCATCAGCATTTTGGGTGACAGGTGGGATGATTAAGAGTTTTGGGGGGAATTCCAGAGAGACAGGTGATGCCATGGATGATTTTCAACTGGCCATAGCCTGGTCTAGGCAGGTTTTTTTTTTTTTTTTTTGGAAAAACCCAGGGGCGGCACGGTGGCTTAGTGGTTAGCACGTTCGCCTCTCAGCACTGAGGTCTTGTGTTCAAGTCCACATCTGAGTGGAGTTTCCATGTTCTCCCCGTGTCTACTTGGGTTTCCTCCGGGAACTCCGGTTTCCTCCCACAGTCCAAAACATGGAAATCAGGTAGATTGGGTACTCTAAATTGTCTGTATGGGTGTGTGTGTGTGCACCCAGCAATGGACTGGGCTTAGTTGAATACTGTAATGCCCTGCCCTTTGCCCAGTGAGGGGGTAGGGGACTAACTGTGACCCTGATAAGGATTAAGCGGGTGTGATAATGGATGGATGGAAAACCCAGGTAGCCCATTACACTATAATCACGAGTTGAGGAGGGCAAAAAGCAATTTATGTAAACAAATGACGTGATTTGACGTGATATTTGGGTATAAATATTAGCTCCTTTTGGAGAAAAGGTAGAAGTCAGATGGGGAAGCCAGAATGCAGGAGACATGGGAGAAGATTAAAGGCAGAAGATCTCAGAAGGCTCTCCAATGTAAACTTAAATATTTATCTGACAAACAGTTTAGACAATGAAGTACCAAGACAGGCAATACGTAACAGGTAATAGGCTAATACATTGTTCAGTCAACAACAAAGGCCAACTACACCTCAACTAAGATACTCAATGTTAACAAACACAGAGGACCACCAAGGTCTCAGCTAAGAAGTTACTCAATGCAAGTAATGAGAGGCCCGAATAAGGTCTACGTAAACAAGAGTCACAAACAAAACATACAAACCAAACAGAATGCAGGACAAATATGGGCACAAACAGGAGTGAAGGACTAAGATGCCGTTTGAGGAGATGAGGCAGGCTGGAGGAGTCAGGAAGCCTGACACTTTCCATCGGATTCATCAGTTGTAAATTTGGTTTTGGCACTGCTAATTGTCTCACAGCTTGTCAAGTTTGTTTTCTAAAAAATGCTAATTTGCTTTCTTCTCAGCGACTGTAGAAATCCCTTTTAAAATTAAGATCACTTTCATAGCAGTGGGGCACCTTAGAATCACTACTATCATATTAAAGCTTTATCTTTGTAACCATTTGAAAATGCCAGCTCCTCGTTACACTGTGTCAACTTTTTATGAGAAATGAACCAAAAGAAATCTTAAAGATTATTACTTTCACTTGTATTAAAAGTCAATAATGCTTTTTGTTCCCCTGTAAAGCTACAGTCCCCCCCCCCCAAACAGCTCCAGCAGTTACAGCTGTAAGAGTAAAATGGGAGAGATGACAAATATTAATACCATTCCTCTTACTCAGCCAAAATCATTTTCCACTTCTCACTCCGGTCACACCCTTAATTGAACACAGACACGTTGTGTAGACTGTATCATCAGGGGTGAGGAACTGTAAGCCCTTGTTAAGCCCTCTGCCTAAAAGTTCTCTGGCAGAACTGATGATAGAGGGGGTAAAGGTCATATTTTTTTCTGCCTCCTTCGAGCCCTCAGTCCCAGGGCGATGTGGGAAACCTGTGGGTATGTACAAATCAGTTTTTTGCTTGAGTGATCATTTACTTAAAAAAACAAAGATGTACGAGGCCTTTCACAAATAGAATCTCTACGTGACCGTGTACAGCAGCCTTCCCATGTTCTTACGTTACACATTAGCATGAGCTACATATCAGTCTGTGTTTTGACTTATTTATAGGTTAAGTAAACACAAACCGAGGAATTCAGTTTGACTTTGCAAGCAGTTCTCCAAAGTTTACTCACAACGCACGGCCACACCTCCACGCCCTCATTTATTGTTTTTATAAAGTGTACCAAAGGAGTCCATGAAATGTTGTTTAGACTATAAATACGGAATGAAATTGTGTGGCCTCTATATATTTGAACAGCAGCAAGTATGTTTTTAAGCTTCCCAAGAATGAATTTGCAACCCACACCTATAAGAATGTGTGGCTACATGGGTAACAGGCAATTTTCTGGTTTTGAGCTGCGAGCATGTTCATTCCTACTTTGACCCCACTGAGTCAGGCACTGTGCCTAACACAGTGATGCTGCTGCCATTTCACATTACTGTGCTCAGACCAACTGGCCTAATGAAATGCTCCCTGGTTGTGTGTGTGTGTGTAAACTGAATAACTAAGCTTCAGCCTTCACTTCAGAAAAGCAACAGAAAAAAACCCCCAAAATGACGTAATGTATTGTAATGACATGTTTAGGTCATGTAATATGTAATCATGGAATGTGCTTCACAACTACAGAATATGTAATAGTCTAGATTTACGTGGAAATGTCAGGTAAGAGGCTTCCGACATTCGGTAAGGAATGACGATATTAGGAACACAGCAGTTGTAGCCCCTTTCCTAGTGACATCAGTGCATGGTGGCTCTTGATGCATCGACACCAGACTCAGTCCAAGTTCTTGTTTTGACATTTCTTGACAGTCCTCTCAAGGTCATCCCTGTTGCTTGTGCACTTTTTCCTACCATTTTTACTCTTCAAGACAACTTTCCATTAATATGCTTTGATACAGCACTTTGTGAACAGCCAACCTTTTCAGTAGTGACCTTAACCCACCCTGTGTTGGGTGCTGATGATCATCTTCTGGACAACTGCAAGGTCAGCATTCTTCCTCATAATTGCGGTTACATTTGCTGAATTAGACTGAGAGATACAGGGTGTTTACACATTGAACAGTAATTTACTCAAACTGCACTGGCATTGGCCTGGTGGTTAGTGTGTTACACTGGAATGAAAAGATCAGTCACAGCAGAGTTGGTGACGTTTTTAAAAACCTCAGGGTCACTGCTGGGCTAAGAATAGTCCACCAACCAAAAATACCCGGCCAATAGAGTTCTGTGGTTAGCATGCTGTGAGCACTGGTGAAGGACTAGAGTATGACCAACACAAATGGTGCAGTAATGGATGAACATTTCACATGTACAAGATATCAACATGGGTCGACAAGGTAGGTATGTCTGTGTGGACAGTGTTTAAGAACTCCAATGGTTCTGCTGTGTCTGATCCACTTCTGTCAGCACAATACCCACCAACACACCACACCATGTCACTGGATTACTAAGAATGGTCCACCACCCAAATTATTCCTGCTCTGTTGTCCTGATAATTAAAGAACAGGTGAAAGGAGGATAAAGTATACAGAGAAACAGATGAACTACAGTCTGAAATTGTAGAACTACAAAATGCACCTCTATGATCAGTGGAGCTGATGAAACAGACAATGAGTGCAGACTGGACACGGGTCTACCAGCAGTGGCAAAAATCCTGGTCACCAGGAAATTTTCTTCAGAATTGTGGCTGTCAGATCTATATGTTCATGGTATGCAGTTCCCTGAGGGGTGTTCTTTCAGAAATTGATTGCGAAAGTCCTGTATTGACTTGTAGAAGCAATTCATGTCTCGAATCAAAGTGACTTTCATTCACAAGTCATGAAGCCTGCCCATGGTCCCAGTCTCTCAGTTTCATCTATCGGCCACAATTCTGAGAATTTCCTGTAGACTGGGATTTTTGCCACTGATGGTAGACCTAGGGGCATTTCTAGCCGCTTTTTAGGGGTGCTGATGAAGCACTCCTAATTTGAGTCCAAGCACCCCTAAAATAGTCTTTTTTAAATGTACATTTCTCTCTGAAAAATTAAAAAATCCATAGAAAATCCCCCTTCCTCCGTCGCATCAAATGGTATAATCCACTCTCTCTCTTACCTCTCCCCTGCAACATTCCAGTGTGGAGTCTGCAGGACTGCAAGGTTCATTGCATGCTTCGCACCCCTAAAATTCTTCAATCCACCTGCAAGTTCAGCTACTTCCTTCACATTATGGCCTTTAATACCCAAATGCAATCACTGCTTTTAGCCAATTACATCTGCTTTGAGACATTCACTGCACCATACCACCTCTTCTCAATCCATGAATCCAGTTGCACATCCTACATGTATTTACAGCCTGATCATCCTTGTGCACATGCAGGATCCTGAAGTTACTACAACCTTAGTCTACAAGTGACTGTTTCTGTTCAGAGAGCTTACATGTGTTAGTAGCCGTTTTATATATTAACAGGGTTGTTTTTAAGCAATTTTATAAAGCTGTGTGTATGTAATCATAACACATGTTTGTAGTATTTACAATAGTAATAGTATTTACTCCAGCACTCAAGCAGATTTTCAAACAATGACTCGTATCTACAAAAACAGGACAAAGTGCGTGCTGTGATTAGTCTAATGCACGATAACGTCTGAGAAAATAAGCGTTGATTGGATTATTGAAGTCACTTCAAAACAACTGTAATCCACAGAAAAGTAATGTCATCAGCTCCACAGTGATTCTACAACCGTGAAACAGCACGCGACTCTGACTGACCGTGTGGTACGTGACGTACAGACTGACGGTGGACGCAAGAACAGAAGCTAATCGAGCTCGAGGAAAACGTGTCATTTTCTACTACACAACAGAACAGTGTGGAAAGTCTGTTATATAATGTGTTGCTGGAGAAAGTGGAGCAGTATCACAGAGCTAATCGTGCCATAATCTCAGACATCTGTACTAATCAGTACAAATTCAGTCAGTCATTCAGCTGATTGAAGGCTTGTTTGAGCAACACCACTGATTAGTCTAGACACGAAGATTCGTTTAAAATGACCATTACTACAGTGTTATCACTGTAAGACAGCTGGATGAATATCATGGATGCCATATATAAGTATTATTCCCCACTATAATAGTTGTTTTTTAGCTACTGTAGATAATTTTGTAAGTTAATGCTATTAAACTTCAGCTTGTTTACTCTAAAAACACGTGGCAATAGTATTTCTTGTATTGCACACCCTCCCACAGTGACACACCTCCAGCAGAACTCAGGTAAACAGCATTTTGCATGTGTTTACGAATAAAACAGGCATTTTTGTTCATTAGTGTAGCTCTACTGAATGCACTTTAGTTTGTCATACTGACTTACCAGCTAAGCTGTAGAAGAAAGACTCTGAAGACGCACTTTTCGCTCAGTCTTGATTTGCTGTAACCCGTAGCTTGATTCAGCTTAATAACAGTTCATTTCTCTGCTGTTGTCCTGGCAGCGTGCAAAGCCCGTGGAGGACACGGGGCGCTTTAGCTTTAAATAGCTGGTCTCAGGCGCGCGCACACAGTGCACAGGCCACGCCCCCCGTAGCGCCTCGCAATGGCAACGCGCGTGACGTCACTGGTAACACGCTGTTTACTCACAGTGCAGTACTTTTCGTACAATTGGGAGAATCACACAATTGTGCTACTTTCTCTTAATAACACGCTAATTTCTGACTGCTTAAATGAGTATTATTATCAGGCTATATTATTATTGAAGATATTTTATTTTTATACAGTACCAGTCACAAGTTTGGACACACCATCCAGACATTCAGTGGTTTTTCATTATTTAAAATTGTCTGCATTGTAGATTAATACTAAAGTCATACAAACTATGAAATACATGTGGAATTATTTATTAAACAAACAAGTGTTAAACAAACCAGAACATGT
>BRDA01010150.1:0-15720 GCA_036984385.1 Crenuchus spilurus
CATATATATATATATACATATATATATATATAGTTTGTGTCTTGTGCTGTATCAATCTTACTATATGTGTTTATATTAAATATCTAAGCAGTTTCACTAATTCTTTATTTTCAGGTTGATGAAGATGTTTTACATAGATAATTATATTAATATAATTCATCTATTCATCGATTATCTTCCTCTTAATCTTAGGGAGTCTCCTACCCCTTATATTAATATAATTAATATTATTATAAAAATATATGACTATGGTTATAAAAATTTATATTCACGTGTGCCAATAATGTTGACCCCCAACTGCGTATTATTGGAGGTTTTTTAAACTTTAAAGGGTGTATCTGTGATAACTATAGTTTACGTTGATGGTGTATGGTCTTTATTGAATAATTGAACAGTTTACCTGTGATTTTATTGTACCCACAGCAGCCTTTTTGAGAAACCTGGTCATGATCAGGACACACTTGCTTCTAAATTACCTCTGTGCTGCTTATCAGGGGAATAACTCCTTCTGGAGTTATGAGACTTCTATCAAATTACAATGAGCTATTTGTTGTTAGGTTGTGTCGATTGTTGTGGTGTTGAGCCATAAGCTGCAAATGCCTTTTGTATTCTGTTTGTGCTGAGGTTCATCGGGCTGATTTGAGATGCTGTATGCACATTGTGCCCTCACAGATATGCTACTAGAATACAATTTCTGTGGTATTGCTCTTTGGGAATGCTTTTGCCTCTGGTCCTAGTTCCAGACAATATTGCTTATGAAAGTTTTGTAGTTAAAGGCCCCATATCATGGAAAAACAACTTTTTCTCACGTCCCTAAATCAGAGAATCTAGTGTAGTAAACACTGTTAAGGCTCATTCAAACTTCTGTATCCACATATCTGCAGTTGTTGTTCTTCGTTGTTCATAATAAGAATTATTACTCAGTATTTTTGTAATAATTTGAAGATGGGCCCTTCAACGGTACTCGATAGTCAAACATGCTCTCACTTGAAGTACAGGTCTGATTTGCAACAACAAGATCAACAACAACATAGATCATTGCTACTCCATGGCCAATATTTTACTCAGTAAACCACACAATTCTCAAAGGCAATCAGCTTTAGGTAATAGGCCAGCCCTACTCAATAGCCAGTCAGCTTTCACTCAATAGGCTAACACTACTCAGTAGCCAATCAGCTTTCACTCAATAGGCCAATACCACTCAATAGCCAATCAGCTTTCACTCAATAGGCCAATACCACTCAATAGCCAATCAGCTTTCACTCAATAGGCTAACACTACTCAATAGCCAATCAGCTTTTACTCAATAGCCAATCAGCTTTCACTTAATAGGCCAACACCACTCAATAGCCAATCAGCTTTCACTTGCTGGCACATCTGTGAACAAGTCTTTGTGTCTAAATATTATTGAGCCACTTTGGGGTGTTTTGGAGGAGCGAGTCAGGAAACGGTTTCCTCCACCAGGATCACGTAGTGACCTGACCACCATCCTGCAAGAAGAATGGCTTAAAATCCCTCTGACCACTGTGCAGGACTTGTATATGTCATTCCCAAGACAAACTGACGCTGTATTGGCCGCAAAAGGAGGCCCAACACCTACTAATAAATTATTGTGGTCTAAAACCAGCTGTTTCAGTTTCATTGTCTAACCCCTGTAAATGGACTTCAGAGGGAAAATAGTTTATGGACCAAAACAGTACAAATGGGTGGAAAATGATTTGCAGAAGTTATTGCCAAGACCCAGTGACTAATGCAGTTTTCCCAAGTTCATATTTATTTGTTATCCAGAGCAAATGGGTAATTAAAAAGAAAAAAAAAATAGATGAGTTCATTTGTGGAAATGTGTAGCCTTTGGCTTTGCACTGCAGCATGTTGGTGTTTGGTATAGAATGATGGCGAGGTGGTTAAATTGTACAATACCTTTTTCAATTCTTTGGGCTATAATCTAAATTACTGTTTGTTTTCAGGGACTTCTATCAGTGTTGTTTTCATAAGGAAATCACATATTCAGTTTGGAACAGGACGACTGATTAAGGAAGAATATTTCATCTTTTGGAGAGAAAATCTCAACAGTTAAGATGATTCTGAACACTTCAGCATTAATCCTGCAGGTGCTGTTCACAGTCACATCATTAATAAAGAAAAGTGAGCCAGTTCCACTGACACCCATAAATGCCATTGACACTATGTTTCTCAGATGGTGAGTGACTTATAGTCACACATCCAAAAAATAAAATAACATGAAAAAGTTTGTTCATAATTTCAATTATGGTTTCAAAAAGGTAAACTCATATTTTATATTCAAGTGACATGTTTCAAGCCTTTTTGTTTTATTGTTGTTTGAATTATAGTTAATGAAAGTCCAGTATCCCAAATTGTTAGACTATTTCATTTTGAGTTTGAATAAATTACTATTCAATTCAAATTACTATTCAACTGCTGCATTCCTAATATCAACACTCGTGAACCAGAGACAGCATCAGTGGTGTCTTACCTGGGCTAAGGATAAAAAGAACGGGACTGTTCCTCATTTCAGATGAAAGTAAATTTTGCATTTCATTTGTAAATCATGCTCCAGTCTGGAGGAAGAATGGAGAGACACAGCATCCAAGGTACCTGAAATCCAGTGTGGTTTTGGATGGTGTTGGGATTCCATGCCACCATGGGGTGAAAATGTTCTTTCATTTGTTACCTTAATGATAAACAACTATATAAAATGGGCCAAGACAAGACTGATGTCATATTACTTCTCTGAAATAGGACATTACATAAAGGGCCTGCTATTCCTATATTGCACGATTTGATTTTTTTTTTTTCAGGAAAATGTTGTCCCACTTATCATTCATTTGCCCAGTTTTCATCGGCTTGCCCACTTGACTCACCACTAATTTTGCGAAAACAAAATACCCACATGTTCATCACTCACCCACATATTCATTGTTCACTCTGGCTTTGTTTCTCATTGATAATGCTCAAAACAAACTAAAACATGTCACCCAAAAATGATGGCATGGGCACCAAATTCTGAGCCCTATGCATAAGCAGTGCCTACCCGCTATTAGTAAAAAAAATATTTCCTATAATATTTTAAGGAAAATAAAATTCCAGACTCCTCAAGGGCTCTCCCCCTACTTGGTCCTGGTAACTCAGTCCCACTTTTCACACAACTACTACATCCCTGAGCGCTGGTGCGAAAACATAGCAACTGAGATCAGGTGTATAAAACAAAAGCTACCACCAGAAACAGACCTCTCTGGACACATTTCCATATGCCAAGAATCTCCAGTGAAGGTAAGAGTGATGTTAAATGTTCATTTATCCATTTCATTAGTCTTTTGTATTTCTCATTGTGTTCTGTATGTAAAACTATAGTTATATAAAATGTATTTTTAATATTTTGGAGTGTCTGGAACAGATTAATTGGATTTACATTTTCTTATGTTACATATTGCTTCAGTAATAATTTGAATTGTTTATCAAGCACTTTAGAACAGATTAATGATGAAAACTAAGGCTACACTGTTTACTGTATAAGACAGTTCATTAGGTTACAGTAACTTTCACAGTATTCAAATTTTTGGTGTATCAATTGTTTTTTTCCACTTTTTGCACCATTCAAAAAAGTCAGCTGAAGTTTTTGTTCGAACAGTGACAAAACAAAGTAAAGCTGAAATTCTGCTTTAATCTCACAGTCACTATTTTCTATCCATGTGGAGCCACAGCAGAATACTGTCACTGCTTATTTACTTACAGACGTCACTGTGTAGCCAATACTTACCAAGTGTTTTATCTTCATGTCATTTTTGGTGCTCATGAGCTTGCATTAGCTTATCATAGCACTCTAATGACTTAGAGCTTATCTGCAGACTGCCACTAGCACTCCTATGCAAGAGTAATTACCTGTGGAAAACCAATTAACTTTGCATTGTAATAGACCCCAGATTACAGACATAATTAATTTTCAATTATAAACAAGCACCAACAAAACGATTATAGCAAGACTACCTCAGCAGTGAGGTGCATTTGTGTGTCAAGTAAATATTTTGCCTACATACATCATCTCGAAGTGCGGCCATTATATGGACGGAAGGGAAATAAGACTCAATTTGTCAGGTTTATATTTACCTTTAATATTCTTTCATCTTGTTCAATACCTGCAGTCACCCAAAGTCTGTTCACCAACAGTTCACATGACAGAAGAAAAATAAACTATACACCCAAATAGCTGTACAATGGAAAAGTGTTGGCAAGGGAGAATTTCTTTAAACTTGCCAATATATATATATTATTTCATTATGAGATCAATGTAAAGACACAATAAGATCATTAAATGCATTTCTAGATGTTTTTAAACTGGTTGTAAATAATTTATCTAGTGAATGTTTTCTGAAAAGCTTAAAAGTTATCAGGATGTGTCCTGAAACTAGTACAAATATCTTTCCCTAGAATAAGACCGTAACAAGACAAAAACATTGAGATATAGTCATACATCAAAAAATACAATATAATGAAAAACTTATTTTTTGTTTTATTCAAAAAGGTAAAGTGTTGTATTTTATTCATTACACGTAAAAAGTGACATATTTCAACCTTTTTTCATAGCTTATAACTCATGAGTTGGCTGGCCAATCAGCATAGAGATACCACGGTCAGTCAACCATTTGCTAGTAGTTTTGGCACTATTGGCAGGTGGTGAGTCCTGCTGGAAAAATAAATCAGCATCTAAACATGTCAGCAAAGTGAAGCATGAAGTGCTTTAAAATATCCTTGTAGGCAGCCGTGTTGACTTTGTACTTGAAAAAACACAGTGGACCAACACCATCCCAAACCACAAAAACTTCACACTGGACTTCAGACACCTCGGATTCTGTGCCTCTCTACTTTGCTTCCAGACTGTAGAACCTTTACTTCCAAATGAAGTGCAAAATCTGAAAAGACGACCAACACTGAGCAAGTCTTGTTCTTTTTTTCCTTAGCTTACCTTGTTAAAAATATGGTTTTCCAATGGTTCTTTAGTAAAGAACATGCTTCTATATAGAACCATGAACACGCAAAGAACCCAAAGGGAAAAAGTTGATGAAAAAGTTGTTCAGATTAATGAGAAATGTGCTGTAGATGGTTCTATATAGCACCAAAAGTGTTCCTCTATTATTACAAGCTTGATATCATAACTACAGCAGAACCATTTTGGGGGGCTATATAGAGCCATTTTCAAAAAAGTTCTGTATAGAACCATCTACACTTCATCAATCTGAAGATCTCTATCACCATGAAAAGATATTTATCCTCGAGAAGTGCTCCTTGAGTGTTATGGTTCTATTTAGAAGCATTTTCTTTACTAAAGAACCCTTTAAGAGTGCAGGTAAGATGTTGGCCTAGTGGTAAAGGATGTGGTCTGGTGACCTGAAGGTCGCCGGTTCGATCCTCGGGCAGGTCACGACTGAAGTGCCCTTGAGCAAGGCACCTAAGCCCCAATTGTAAGTCGCTTTGGATAAAAGCGGCTGCTAATTGCCTCAAATGTAAATGTAAATTATGACATTGTCTCTGGTTCATGAGCTTAATACTATCCCAAGAGATTCACAGTATTTACAGTTTGAATAGCAATTTACTCAAAATGAAATATTCAAATAAATTGAAATTTCTGATTTTCTTGAGCTATAAACCAAACTGATCAAAAGTAAAAAAACAAAAAACAAAACAGGCTTTTGTCAATTTACATGTAATGAACATAAAATATATTATCGTTCACCTTTTTGAATGAACTAGTTAACAGCAGTGAGCTAATTTTTTGATGTATGACTGTATTGGCTAAATTTAAGACATTATCACTTGCCAAGAATTTGTTTTTTTTTTTTTTAGAGTGCTAGAATCATACTTTGCTTCCCTGAAAGACTGAAAATGTATAAGACATCCAAAGAGTCATCTGTATTCATTTATTGCTAGGAGTTGTTGGTATTTTGAGCAGAGGTGTGCAGGGGCAGTCCTGTGGGTTCCTGGCGGGACGAGCGGCGAGGGACAGTCGGTGGCAAATCCAGAAGAGCATGGACATTGGTGGCAATGCGATTCAGACCCTCTTCCTCCAGGACCAGCTGAGGTGGACACAGGGAATCCTGGTATAATGTGAACACAGCACATATTAGATCGAAATTGATATGCAGAAACATGCAATGAACTCTCCTGATGAGGGGGCCAGGCCACTGCATATGCACATGCATGATAATATGTAGAAGAAAACAGTGGCATGGCTTTGCATTGAAGCTTCTCTTTGTCATTCTCAGCCACAGTCCTGAAGGCCACTGCACCGCAGAGTGCTTGTCCTCTGTTCAGCTAATGCAGCGTTTACGATTAAGATGTGTTTAAATGTCTATATACAGGCAACCCAACCAAATTAAGTTGCTCATACAAGTATCATGGATGGAAGTTGGGCGGTGTTAGGTGCACAAATTATCCAAGGATGTCTGTCGCTAACTTCAGCTATTCAGTAATATCTACCATTAGCATGTCGTTCTCAGTAAATGTCTGTCATCTCTTAGAGACTTTCCACTTTAAGTTCTCTTTAAATCTAACCCGTCATTCTGAAAAGCCAGCTCTCATTCTGCATTAACTGCCACCTCACAGGGACTTCCTATCATTTTTCACCAGGGATAGAAGAGAGTCTTAAAAAAAAACCCTGAAAATTTTCAAAACATTTCCAATCACATCTCGAGCCCCCAAGTAGTTCACTGAACCAAGGCACTGTCACAATGAGCTGAGGATCGTAGTGGATAAGATGGCACTCTTTCCCCAGCACTACTAAATAATGTTGGCTGGCTCAGGTGGCTGCCAGGCAATCCATCAGAGCTGGGGTCCTGCGCTTTCCTTTGAGCGCGTTGGCTGCCCAGTGACAATGTATCAACATCAGCTTGGAAAAAAGAGGCAGCGCTTGAATTTACATGTATCAGAGGAGGCCTGTGTTAGTCTGCACCCTCCTATAGTCAGGGACATTACAAATGATAGGGAGAGTCTTCAAAGGGGTGGGTCAATTGGCTACTAGACACATTGTCAGAAAATTGGGGTAAAAATAATGATAAAAAAATCACTTCTCATAAAATTTGGATTATTTTTCAAAAAAAATTTTAAAAGCTTAAATTTAGCCCAGACCCCTAAACCTAACTAACACAAAACCTAAACTTAAATCTGGTCTTATCTCCAATGCCGGTCCTAATCCTAACTCTGATCTTAAGTAGCAACTCAGTTTCAGCCGTTTTTAAATCATGTGAACATTGGTAGATTATCTATAATTGCATATCCAAATAAAATGAGACCAAAGTTTTGAATAATTTCAAAACTCCATTATTATAGGACATTGATCTTGCTAGACACTGAATTTCTACATCACTGTGACAAGGGCAGATATTAGGGACTTTATACAATAAGATGCTGTAGCACAGTACGCTCACTTTATTAGTGTCCATTGTCGCAAAAAAATGGACAAAAAATATACTGCATCACACAGATCTGCTAAATCACCCTCAAATAAACAAGTGTGAGCACAGCCTTAGTGCAGCAGTCCCTCAGAACTGGAACCCAGACACTTTTAATGAGTCACAGGATTAGTTGTGAAAACATGAGCAAAGCAACAGTAAGAGCATGCACACAAGCTAAATCCCACTGAATTTCCAATGGTGGAAATACAGCCACCTGGCCTCTTTAAACGAAGAGTCATGCATGTGTGCAGTGAGAAGTTCTCTCCACACTGGAAGCCCACAGAAGAGCCCAAAACACTACTCACAAGATTCACAGTCATGCATTCTGCATCAGTAAGGATGAATGAAACACTTACCTTCACTATAAGCAACAGTGGCTGCTATTAAAAGCTATTGATGCAAACCTGAGGGAAGACTATTGGCTTGAGAGAAAGGTGAGCAGACAAAGATCGACATTTGAAAACTGCAGGCGAAACATGACGAGTTACAAAAATGCACACAGGAAGCAGCACAAGAGAGAATTTAGTTTTGTTTTTGTTTTTAATCATTTCTTTACAAGAACAAAAAATCATCTATATAAACTTAGAATGAACATCCTTAAATACATAAGTAGGATATAAATATTACAAAATACAACATCTTGCTTGTTTTTTTTTTTTCAGATTGAAAGTCAACTCTAAACCAGTGAGTTTGGTGCTTTTGCAATTGGCTTCACTAACATTAGACATTTGGTTGAAACATTATTGCAATTTTTATTCCAACAAAAAATGAGCATCTAAATTATCGCAAGAAGAGGATGAGCAAGGAGGGTATTCAACAAAGCAGGATTTCGCAGTTTAGCCATGTAACTTAAGCCCAAAGTCAAAGCTGTCCAATGGGAAAAGAGCAGCGCTGCATTCCTATTGGACAATCCTCTATGCTGGGCTAAAACTATTTGGCTAACCTGCTCAATGTAGTACCCGTTAGGGCAGCATTTGCATCAACACATTTCCCATTAACCTATACTGTGTACTAAAGCAACATTTTTACCCTAAATGGCTAGAACCTCTAGTCTTTCATTCACTGCTGAGATGAGCCCTTCAAATAATTTCTCTTTCTATACACAGGAAATGTGATTAAAAATCTGCTATTTCAGCTGTGACTTTGCAGTGGGATCTGTTGAATACTCTATAAATATTTCATACATGTGTTTAAACAAGCTCCTTTAAAAATGTTTTAAGACCTGAAACACTTTAGTAAAAGGGATTCTGCAATAATTAGGATAAGTGAAAATTAACCCATTTCTGCACATTCGTTTCCTCCCCTCACTTCCCTATCCTTTCAAGCTCCCTTCGGTTACCCCTTGCCTTTTTCTTTTTCTCTCTCTCACTCCTATGTGCCCTTATCACTCTCTCCAGATGAGCGTCTGCTCGTTAGTCAACTGTCTGCAAAGCTGCTAAATCACATTAAGTATGCAGGGAACACAAAAGCAACAGCAGCATACAGTACTTGGGGAACATGGCTACTCGCAACACATTACAGGCCTAAAAACAACACGACTGACACATTTAGAATGCAGCGAAAGAAGCTTAGGAAGGTTTTAGTAGAGTGTAATTCAACGGAGATAAATTTGGTGAAGCGTTTTGAATGTTTCATTAAAATTTGTAGTGTCTTTGTTCTGACGCATGCATGCATGCATTAAAGGGGAATTCCACTCACTTTTTTACATTTCTGCATAATTAAATCATTAAGATGTAAATACAGGCTTTCATAGTGGCTTGATGTGAAATACTCGGTTCTGGAGAAACCAAACATTTCCACAGTGATGGTGATGGGAACCAGACGTCTGAAGCATTTATACATTTCTAAAAGCTGCCTTGCAGAAAGCTTACGCATGAAATTATTATCATTATGCTGGCTGATGCTCAAACATTGTTCTGCCATAGTGTGAAGACAACATTTAGGCATAAACAGGTTAATGAAATGATGTTGGAAATGTACATGAAGGCCATCAAAAGAAAATACAGTACTTAAAATTCTATAATCATCAGTATTAGATATTAAAGACCAGAAGACTCCCAGTTTTACTGGATAATGCATGAAATGGTTGCAGACATCATGACCCCTGGTTCCCACCATCGCCATTGTAATGAAATCCAAAGAAGCAAGTTTCCACCATGCACCATGTCTTTTTTTGGCTTTGTTTATATAAAATGAATTATACAGACATTTTGAATCCCCTTTAATAAAACATCAACAGAGACAAGTTCATAGCTACTGATGAAGAACAAGTTTCTACCTTAAATATCCAGAGTCGGTGCACTAGTGCATCTCCCAAAATTAGAATAGTATGAAAAGTTCATTTGTGTTCATAATCTAATTCAAAAAGGTAAACGGTCTTATATTTTATATTCATTACACATAAAGTGACATTTCCAGACTTTTGTGTTAATGTTGATACTGTTTGAATAGTAATTTACTCAAAATAAAATATTCTAATAATGTGAGTCATTCTGATCAACATTAAAACAAGAAAAGCTTGAAATATGTCACTACGTGTAATGAATCTAAAATATAAACGTTTAACTTTTTACATAAAATTACAAAGAACATTAAATTTTTAATGGACTGTACTGCACCACACCAGGCCACAATCTCAAAATCAGCTGTATTCCACTAAATGCCTCAAATCTGCATCTTATACTACTAAAAGTCAACTGTGATTGGTGCACCAGAGGGGCCTTGTTCACCCAGTACTGCTGCTCAACACAGGAATGCATGAATAAATAAACAATAACTTAATTAGTTATATGGTGCACAATAAGCTGATAGGAACAAACATACATACAAAAACTTAACACAGCTTTCAAACATCACTTCTGTACCATAAGACATAGAAATAGCTTAGAGTGCAGTGGTACCACTGCCCCCTGGTGGTCACAGTGAAAAAGACAACCAAGAACAGAACTGCAAACGTTTCATTCCAGTCCTTGAGTCTGTCTTTTGAAAGAAGTGTCACTATTCACAATTAAAAGGAACATTATCTTTAATAATATTTACACACTGTTCCAAAAGGATGTATATTTAAATATTTAGTGACTGGACTGGAATGAACAGTTTGTAAAAATAGCTGTAGTCAGACACTGGAGGCACTTACATTTGCAAGCGATGAGAGAATATGGCTGAAACTTTAAAGCCCTTGAAACAGGATTTTTACTCTCTGCGACAGTATATTACAGAAATTCAAAGTGGCAAAAGCAGCCTTTATAAAAGACACTCTTTCTTAGGGACGTGTAGAAAATACTTAAGAGACTGTGTGTATGCTAAGGCAAAGCGGTGGAGAAGCCCTTTGGGAAGTGGACAGTAAAAACAAATACATTTGTAAAAGTTAGAAGTCACTTTCAGACTGACTGCACAACGGGGGGTTATGTTGATGCCTTTAGTGTTGCTCATTTTTAAGTTTAAAAACTAGAACAGAGTCCCAAAAGAGTCTCTCGGAAGGTGTACAAAGCTACATGGTTAAAAATAAAAGGTGCTAAAAACTGTTCTATGGAACAATACCACTGAACCACTTTTGGTTCCACGAGGAACATCCCAGTGAAGAACCAGTTTTAGAGATCTGTGTAAAAAAAACTTTTTTTCAAGTTTAAAGAACCACCATGCAATGTAAACAATACATAACCTCTTCAAAGTTTTCTCTTATAATGATGCATCCAAGCATCATTTAAGAACCTGATAGAACATTTGCATGACGTGGAGATCCTTTAAGCTTTAAAAAGGTTGTTTTTTTGTCCTAGAACCCAAGAACTATTTAGGTGCCCATTATTATAAGTACAAATAAAATATATATTATGTGGAGGTTTGTTACCCTTGTTCTAAACTATAGCACATCACCTATGCAGGTTCTACAGGGAACCAAAAGTGATCCAAGGCACCGCTCACATTTTTGACACCTTCAGTCATTTTGCAGCTGTTCTGTAAATGTTTATATACAACTCTGATCATACAGATGCAGCATTTAAGAGTCACTGTTTATTTTGTGTCTGCACTGCAGTTTATATAGAGTAGCAGTACAGTATTGGACGTAAGTGTGCACACTGTGCCACTGCCAGGCTACTTGAATGGCAGAGCATTTAGATTTGCATTTCCATCCTGCTCTGTCTGTCCTGTGGTGAGCAGCATATGTCTTGTATATCACAGCCTGTGCCAGCACTGCGGAAGTGCACTGCTGGGAATCTTTTCAATGTGTGTGAATGCAAAACACACTGATTAGGACATAAGCACCTGACACACACACTCGCACACGCACACACAGTCTATGCAGTTAGTTGGTGGTAGAGCAGGTACAGCAGGGCCATGGCGAGGCAGTAGAAGAGCAGGAAGCCGGTGGGAATGATGGAGGAGAGAGAGAGAGAGGGAGTGAGCGCCTTCTTCTCCTCCTCCTCTCCTCCTATCACCAACAGAGCCTCCACACAGCGCTGCACTGCACGCAGCTTACTGCACAGCACATCAGACGCTAAACAAACCTCCGTCTGAGAGAAAGAGACACAGAGAGAGAGAGAGAGAGAGAGAGAGAGAGAGAGAGAGAGACGGACAGACAGACAAAGAGAGAATGGAATAGAAAGAAAAAAAACAGAGAGAACAGGATAGAAGTAAAAGAGAGAGGAGAGAAAAGAAGAAAGAAATAGGGAAAAGAAATTAAAAAATGGGGAGAGAAAGAAAGAGAAAAGAGAGTGAGAGAGAGACAGAAAGAGAATGGAATAGAAAGAAAAAAAGAAAACCATAGAGAGAGAACAGGAGAGAAGTAAATGAGAGAGCATAGAAAAGAAGGAAAAAAAATAGGGAATAGAAAGAAATGGAAAAAAATGGGGAGAGAGAAAGAATGAGAGAAAAGAGTGGATGAAAGAGAGAAGAGTGAAAGAAAAGAAAGATGGGTATTTCAAGATAAATATTAAGATGGGAAGAGAACAGGAGAAGGTGATGGAAGAAAAGAGTGAATGAAAGAGAAAGAAAGAAGAAGAGAGAGGAAAAAGAAAGTGAGACAGGAAGCCAAAAACAGAGTGAAACAGTGAAGAGAGTGAGGGAAGAATAAATAAAGAAAAGTAAGAGAGAGATTGGAACAGAAAAGTAAAAAAGAAAAATATGGGGAGAGAACAGGAAAGAAAGAAATGAGAGAAATTGGGAAAAGAAAGAAAAAAGTGATAAAAAAAAAGGGTAAAGAAAAAGGAAGAAAGATGAAAAAGAGAAAGTGAGGGAGTAAGACAAAAATACAGTGATACAGAAAGAAGAAGAGAGTGATGGAAGGAGAAAAAGAAAGAGAAAGAAAGAGAAAGTGAGGATAGAGAGTGTGATATTGAGAGATAAAGAGAAAGAAGGAAAGTGGGGAGAGATGAAGGGTTTGTGGAAATGGAAGGATAAGGTCACAGAGAAACAAAAACGAGATTGATGGAGGGAATTTGAATTGAAAGTAAAAAAAAAAAGAGAAACGGCAAAAAAAGGGTTGAATAAGCATAAAGCACATCAACAACACTGAGTGTAATAATTCAGCAGACAAGTCATCAGGACACATTAACAAGCCGCACTGAAGACAACACAGAAGAGAGTTCAGAGAACAGGTGACTAACAAAAACAAAGAGACTCAGACAGGAAGGTGTGACGTTTACCTCAGGAACACCCAACTTGCGGCAGGCAGCGATGAAGTTTTCAACATTGAGACGACACTTGGCAGCACTAAGTTTTGGCTGAACAGATTGAACAGAAAGTTACATTTGATTGGATTTGAGAATCATTATGTTTATTATATTTTGTCTTAATGTTCTAACTAAATAATAGGTCTCAGCTTTAAAGATTTAGGCTAGTGAGTCACATGAAGATTAGTGCATACTCACCACTGCAGGGGAAGGAATGTGGATGATTGACACAGATCGAGGGCGTACGTGATTGGCTAGCTGGCAGAGGACTGTGCCGTTGGACAGTGCTTCTCCCAGGTCTTCAGGAAGAGTGATTTTCAGACGAGACTCCAGAGACTAACACACAAAAGAAAGACAGAAGTAAAAGACAGATAAATGTACATTTTATGTTAGATGAGAATAAGATTTTATATGAAATTAGGCACTATTATATACACAAACATATCACTATCAATTATACTGGCCATCACGCAATCTGCTGATCATTTTCATAGTTAATATGTTGATTTTTATGAAGCCATACTGGTGTGTAAACAACTTATTAACACAGGTGAATGAGATCTTAATGCAGGCCATAACTTAATATGACATGAGATGGAGATAATTGTTTCCAAAAGTTATTAACATAAAAAGACACAAAAAGACAATTGGCCACACATTATGATCTCATTCCCAATGACCTAATAAGTTAATTATTTTTATAGTGTCACTAGCTGAGCTTTGTAAATTTTAAGACAACAAAAATGTACGTAACAATAATAAACCAAGTACAGCCTAAAATAATATTGAAAAAGACAAACTACAAAATGTTTATTAAAACTCTATGTAGCACAAATTTTGTATGCAGTGTATATTATATAAATGTAACCATGCCGTGTTTTCCCGAAAATAAGACATCCCCTGAAAATAAGACCTAGTAGAGATTTTGCTGAATTGCTAAATATAAGGCCTCCCTAAAAGTAAGACCTAGCAAAGTTTTTGTGATGCTCTCCCTGGTGGCCGGAAGCTGCAATATGCTCCCTGCTGTACAAGTGGTCCAGGAACTGCTGTGGGAGATTGTTACAGCTCTTCATGGAAAAATAACACATCTCCTGAAAATAAGACCTAGCACATCATTTGGGAAAATTAATATAAGACACCATCTTATTTTCAGGGAAACAGGGTATTTAGCCAGTAGTGTCAAAATGCTTGCATATGACAGCCAGAATTAAAAATCTGCGAATGACCAACTGTGAATTCACTCAGAATATAAGCTGTAAAAAGTGTGGATGAGGAAGTTGGTGATCTTTCAGCAGGACAGACAACAGAAAAGTGAGAAGGCTGAACAGAAGAATGTGAAGAGCTCATGAGAGTGATCTCTACCTTGCGTAACTGAGTGATGTCCACTCTCTCATCTCGGGAAGATTTGAGAGCAGAGCGAGACTCACTGCGACCTGACTCAGCCAAACACTGCACCGAGCCTGAGAGGAAAATCAAACGCAATAAACGTAACAGTTGTTATGTCTGCAGTCTTCCCCATACTGAACCAAACTCAGACAATTGAACCAAACTGAAGCAATTTAATGACACCTGGGGAAACCTGTGCAGGTGTTCTGAGTTTAGTAGATGATTAGTGTGTCACTTAGTTTAAAACATTCATGCCCTGCAAAATTTGGGCTGATTTTTCCACAGTATTATAATTTTTATAAATCCTGTTTTTCTGGGTTTTATGAGCTGGAAGCCCAAATTATGTGAAAATAAACAAAAAATACTTGAAATTGTTTAAATTGTGGGCCCTGAATATAAATTGTGGGTCTGTATGTATGTATGTATGTATGTATGTATGTATGTATGTATATATATATATATATATATATATATATATATATATATATATATATATACACACACACACACACACACACACACACACACACACACACACACACACACACACACACACACACACACACACACACACACACACACACACAGTCATAACAGTATATTATGACCACCTTGGTGCTTTTCACAAAAGTCATGTGACAGAGTAAGCTGCATGTATAAATAAGCGAGCACACCAGTCAGTTGTAGCAGAGTGCAAAATTATCAGTATGGGTAAAGGATGTGATCTGGCTGCTGCATGATAATAAATGTATCAGTTGAAGGGAGGTAGTATCTAACTGTGGGATGTTCTAGAGCTGGTGTAACAAAGGTGTACAGAGAATGGGCTTTTCTGGCTATAGGTGTCAGAGGGGAGCAATGATTCCAGCAAATTGTACAGAGCAACCAACGCACCACAGTGCACCAGTTATCCTTCACAGTGGACCAGGTAACCACTTAATACAGTCCATGCTACAATGTCTGGCTAGTGTCATCCTAGCCAAAGGTGGTTATCCCCACTATTAGGTATTATACCACTATTATATTCTGATAGGACTGTGTATACTTTAACATATAGCTGTATTTTGTCTTTAGCTAGCAGAGGTGTTTGTAGTAATGTGGCAAAAAATCTGAAACATACAAAACATGGTATTGCATTGAGAAATATGGAATAAATATTCATTATTATTATTAGATTAATTATTTATAATGCAGAATACAAT
>BRDA01010150.1:21445-36445 GCA_036984385.1 Crenuchus spilurus
TACAATAGGTTTCCTTGCACTTCGTGCTCGGAACCCTAATAATCAGAACAAATACAATAGGTTTCCTTGCACTTCGTGCTCGGAACCCTAATTAAGTGAACAAATGTTTCAGGTGTAAAATGTCGATCCTAACTGACATTATGAACCTTGCTGCCAATGCAGACTCCAGAAGGCCAGATAAAGAAGTGTTTAAACTAATCAACACAAAAGGATCTAAGCTAAAGCAAGGAAAACACTGACTAAAATTGGTTAAGAATTAATTCCTAAAATAAACGTAATCCAAGCCAGGCCTGACAACTGAACAGATATTACTCTTTTGTACGTAACAGAATATGAAAAAAACAATGTATACTGAAAATACTGTTTTGAAGATGTTTGTAAATGATGAAGAGTCTCAGAAGATGAGCAGAAAAATCTACATCCTTAAAATAACAATAATGACCATAAACATCCTGTGTTCAGAAATGCCAGTGGAAGCACTTGGGAGTTCTGATTCGTATCCAAACTGACTTCAGCACTGTTAGTGCTATACTGACACTGTGCTGATGCCCTTTGAGGTGAATCAGTGTAATTTGCATACAGCAGAACAGAGAACTGAGACAAGCAGTGATTGCATGGTGAGTGTGCCTTCATCACTGTTAAGAGTTTCTGTTGCTTGTACAAGAAATCTTTACTGGATAACTTTACAGACATTGACTCTGGGATGAACCTTAAAAAAATCCCACTGTTTACTTTTCCCAGAGCCACAAACACACCATGAGAGGCAGACCTTGTCAAATACATGAGAGAAAACAGGAGGAGCAGGACGGAAGAGGAATTAAAGTAAACGCCATGTGATATGAAGCAATTCTTTGAAGAGATTTGTGTAATTTAACAAACCAAAAGCATGATTACACTTCCCACATACTTAGTATTACTCATAATGATGAGCTCACTTTGTCATTATTTTGTGTACATGGAGATTTACCTGCTGCCTACAGAGTCTGGGCTCTTGGAGGGTGTGGTCCGGCTGCTTTCCGTCTTCTCCTGAAAGACACAAATATAAAATTTAATCATACATTATAAGCAGTGATTATGCAGTAGAACAATTTAAAAAAATAATTTTTTTATAACAAAATATCTGTACTTTGAAATAAATAATATAAATACATTTTATATTATTATTGTATATAGAAGGTTTAACATCCCTTCAATTATTTCTTATATATATAATTTAATGAGCTATATTTGTATTTTAGCTTTCGAAAAAATGTGTTCTGAGTGCACACAGTACTAGTCAAAGGTTTATGGACATTCAGTGGTTTTCATGATTAAAAAAAGGTCTGCATTGCAGTTTAATACTAAAGTCATCCAGATTCTGAAGAAATACATATGTAATTATTTAGTAAACAAAACAGTGTTTGTTAAACCAGAACATGTTTATATTTGACATTCTTCACAGTAGGCACCTCTTGCATAGATGGCAGGTTTCTTGGCATTTTCTCAGTCAGCTTTATGAGGTAGTCACCTGGAATGGCTTTCAGTTAACAGCTGTGTCTTATCAAGAGTTCATGACTTGCATTTCTTGCCTCTTAATGTGTTTGAGACATCAGTTGTGTGTCTACTTTGAAGAATCTAAAATCTAAAACATATTTTGATTTGTTCAACACTTTTAAGTAGGGATGTCCCGATCACATTTTTTCTGTTCCTGATCTGATCCGAGTCATTATTTTTTTAGTGTCTCCCGATACCGAGTCTCAAACCGATACTTCTATTTTCTAGATAAGAACTAGATAATATTCTTCACACAGTGCACACATTACATTACAGTTAATAAAAATAATATAATGTTTATATTTAACAACTGCAATGCTTTAGGGGAAAAACTGCCAGCTTCCAAACTATTAAGTGTTTCCAAAAGCTCTAAAAGACGTTGAAAACATGTATTCTCTACCACAGCAATCGGCTGGTCATCCAAAGCAGTGAATTCAGCGACCCTCTCTGTGATCTTCTTGGCCATAGCGCCGTCTCGAGAGAACTTTTCTTTTAAAACTTTCTGATAGTGTAGATTAGGTATAGCCTTTAACTGAGCTGTCTGAACGAAATCACTGTATTCTGTTAAATGTTTATTTTTTTAGGTGCCGTATTAAATTTGTAGTATTAAATCAGGGACGTGCGGTCAGCCTCACCTGTCATCATGACAAGAAAAAAATAACACAAAATTTATATTAATATTTGTCCACTGATCTTTATGACTAATATCGAACTTTTCTTATAGTCAAAATCGCTGAAATTACATTTCCTGTTCAAATAACAAGGGAGAAACGCGAGGTGCGGTAGCGCTGATCCGAGCCTCACCTCTGAATGTGCAATCTTGACAAACTGGGTTGATGCATGCAGTTGGCGCGTGCCTGTTGCCGTATCGCTGCATGTTGCCAATATAATGTTTGCATATACGTTTATATACCCTGATTTATACCCTGGCTAATGTCTTTAACCATTTACATTTAATGTTTGTTAGTGACATATTTAGTTTTGCTGATGGAACATAAAACCGCAGTGAAAAGGCAAAGAGTGAGGCAGGGCAGTACTCCTCCACACTGAAGGGGGGCGTACGTGAGCCAACGGCTGCGCTTTTACTGAGGAGGCGAGTGAGAGTCAAGTGCACGGCGGGTTTTCTCGCTGCTGTAATTGTAAGGTTTTTTTTTTTTTTTTTTTTTTTTTTTTTTATCTTTACGTACCTTTAATACAAACCTTACGTGTGTGTGTGTGTGTGAGAGAGAGAGAACGCTGATGAGGTACTAATTTGAGGTAAGTGCACACAGCAGACATTATAATCACGTTCTGATACAAGCTCTGCTCTCGTTTTACGACTCCTTTGTTTACGACAAAGATCGGGCTTAGGTTTGTGTTCAGAAAAGGCGATACCGATCAGTTAAAAAATGCCGTGATCGGCCCGATTCCGATCTTTGAGATCGGATCGGGACATCCCTACTTTTAAGTTTACTACATGATTCATTATGTGTTCATTCATAGTCTGGATGACTTCAGTGAAAATTTACAATGTAGGAAATAAATAAATAAAAAAATTAAAAAAAAACATTGAATGAGAAGGTACTGTAATAAAAAAAACATAAGCAACTAAGTAGAAAATAATCAATTAAAAAAATCTATTGCATAAATGTAATTTAAAAAGCTTGTTTATGGAGGGAACATCACTGGCCAAACTGTACACACTGTATACATTTCTTATCTTCTTCATATTTCTCATAAATATGAGACAAAATATCAACAGCCTGCATTCCAACATCCTTTGTATTTCTATGCTGAAGTAATTTCTTATTGTGTGTGTGTGTGTGTGTGTGTGTGTGTGAGACAGAGAGAGAGAGAAAGAGAGAGACAGAGAGAGAGACAGAGAGAGAGACAGACAGAGAGAGAGACAGAGACAGAGAGAGAGAGAGAGACAGAGAGAGAGAGAGAGACAGAGAGAGAGAGAGAGAGAGAGAGAGAGAGAGAGACAGAGAGAGAGAAAGAGAGAGAGACAGAGACAGAGAGAGAGAGAGAGAGAGATTAATTAATTAATTAATGTATGAAAAGATATAACATATTGTTATACAAATAGATCTACAACAGACTACTGAATCCTCCTGACCTGTGGGGGCGATGTCTGTGGAGGACTGGGGGGCTCTGGTTTGCTGCTCTCATCATCCTCTTCTGTTACACTGTTGTCAATAAAATCAACCTGCTCCACGTCTCCATTCACCACTGAAAGGGCAGAAACAATACTTCTCATACACATCTTCAGCTAGTATCTGAAACTTTATCACATTTTTCTGTGACTATCAGTACCTTTGGATGTGTTCAGCAGTGTATCTCTCTCTTCTTCTTCCTGTAGATTTGTGTGCTCACGTGAAATTTCTGTTATCCGTAGAGATCGCTCTGAGAAATCATCAGCAGACTGGAGAGAAACATGGGCAAAATACACACAATGTAAACACACTTTAACTATGAGTGAAGCTAAAACAGACAAATTCATATCAAACTCATATCTAGTCACATTTAAAGCAACTCATGAGAGTGTAAATGTAGAAACAACTGATTAAATTTCACTCTTTTTACCTCATTTCCTGACCATCTCTTACTGCCACTGTCCACACTGTTGAAACCAGAGTCCAGACCACCATACTGGCCAGGAAACAGCTCCTGATCTGAAAGACTATAAGGAGAGAAAACAAGGTTCATGCTTTGCTTGCATTGTTTTTTGCACTCTCATCTCTTCTATGAGAATAGCAAAAAGAGTTTTATATACAGTAGTACTGAAAACCTTTCTTCAACTGAGTTGTAGAACTCTTTTTGGTGCCTTAATGACTTTTTTTTAGAAAGGTTCCCTAAAGAACCTCAGTCATGAGACTGAGTGGAGTCAGAACTCCATCTCTACAGTGTTTATAATTAACTGATTTTCACTGATAAATCACCACTAACAACCAGTGGCCACCAGACTGTCAAAACAGTTGTGCAATAATAATCCTTTAGAACCATAATTTTCCAGCCTCCAGACTGCCTCAGTTTCTCCATTTAACTGCCTGCCTCAGTTTCCCAAAACGTTTTGGTGCCACACTGTCACATCATCGACCTTATCAGTGCAAAATGTAGGACCACCTCAGAGCAGTCGTATCAGGACATAACCAGGAAATATTCATCAACTCTAAGCAGAGTGATGACTGACGAGGAAGAGAATGCTTCCCACTTCCCAAAACAAGACCTTTACTTGAAACTAGCCTAACAGCAGTGAGAAGAATGGGTGGAAAAATTTTATTATATGACAAATGTGTTGGTACCCTTCTATGAAAAAGAAGAAACAACAATTTTCTCCACCAGCTTGGCATTGAAAGTAACTGGCATCCATATCTGTTTATTCCATCATTAATAAACATTTTGCTTTTCATTTTTGATTATTTTAAATAATAAAACAAATGAAAATGACGTCATGCAACCTTTAGAGGCAGTCAATTAAATAAAACTACTTCTGTAGCTCTGAATGAGACTTCTGAACCCATCGACACAGTCTGGCCCACTTTTCCTGAGGTTTGAAGGGTCTTCTCCAGTATCAGCACTTTCCATAGATGTTTGATAAGACTCGGATCTGGGTTCTTGTATTTTGTGTCATTATCCTTTCGGAGAACCCATGAGCTATGACCGAGACAGAGCTTTCTGACACTCCACAGTATGTTTTGCTGCAGAATGCCTTGATAAGCTTGAGATCCAAGGCACCCCATGCCAGACACAGCACCAAAAACATAAGCAAGCCTCCTCCATGTCTCATGGTAGCTCTGGGGTTCTTTACTTTGAAAACTGCATTTTTTCATCTGTTAACTTTGTTCTTTGGACAGATGAGGCAAATCTGGAGTGTTTTTGGCAAGTCACAGCAACTTTCTCCCAGAAGCATTATGGCTTGCCAATACGCATTTTAGCCAATTCCAGCTTGGCTTTTCCATGTTTTCCCTTCAACAGTGGTGTCCTTCTGGGTCTTAAAAAGCGAAGGATGGTGCAATCAGACATTGATATACCTTGACCGTGGAGTTCAGCTTACATCTCTTTGCGGGTTTTCCTTGGCTCTTTCTCTAACAGCATCCTTCTGCTCAATCTGGGCGGCACGGTGGCTTAGTGGTTAGCACGTTCGCCTCTCAGCGCTGAGGTCTTGGGTTCGAGTCCGCATCTGAGCGGAGTTTCCATGTTCTCGCGGGTTTCCTCCGGGGTCTCCGGTTTCCTCCCACAGTCCAAAAACATGGAGGTCAGGTGGATTGGATACTCTAAAATTGCCCTGGTGTGTATGAATATATGTATGTATATATGTATGTGTGTATGCCCAGATATGGTTGGCACTCTGTCCTGGGTGATTCCCCCTAGTGCTCGATGCAGTCCTCCAGGTGGACGGTCGCTTCCGGTTGAGAGTACGCTGTGCGCGATTGGCTGCCGCTTCTCACCGGTGTGTGTAAATGGAGTGTGTTGATTGTAAAGCGTCCTTGGGTGTCTAGAAAGGCGCTATATAAGTATAATGTGTATGTATGTGTATGTAACAGCATCCTTCTGCTCAATCTGGGGTTCATTTACTTCTACAATGAACACAGGAGCAATGAGGAACGTGTCAGATCACTACTGAGTGAACAGGGGTGGTTATTCCCAGTATTAGGTACGTGATTATAATATTCTGATACGTCTGTCTATATGTACATATTTACATGTATATGTACCACCTTCCCTTTAAGGTTAGGTCCAGTGGTATGTCACTGCCATCTTAGAATGTCCTCTGTTTTTCTTTTGAAATAACAACCTAGGAAGATCTTCAGCCACTCACAAACAAGTCGTAGCTTAAGAATGTCATGAGATAGTAGGCAAGATGGTAAGGCTTCATGGAAATAACTAAGAGTGGAACACATAATGTAGGATAAATTTGCTTGTGAATTGGAAATAGGAATTTAACTTGACAATTCTTTGAATTGCTTTGAGACTAGTCTTCTTACAGTTATCTGGTAGTTATCTGGCAACTCACAGTTATTCTCTTAACAACCACAGATTTACATTCTCCACAATTTCCCAGAACCAATTTAAGAATGTTCACAAACTCTGAATCCTTCTGTAGAAGGCCAAAGCCTTGAAAAGCTATAGAGAGAGATGAAGCTAGCTTTTAATCATGAGCAAAACACACCACCTGTCACCATCAATCTCTCTCTTTCCCTATCAAACATTCTTTTCTTAATGAAAGACTCATTTTTACACCACCACAACTGCCACCAAATCCCTTTCAGTCTCACATCTGTCCTCCTCTCTCAGCCCTGTTCCCTGCCTCACCAGGTTTTGAAGCCGATGGGCCTCAGAGCTCTTTCCAGCTGGTCCTGGCTCCTCTTGCATGCCTCCATGTTCAGGTACTTAAAAATGTGGACTTTTCCTTTGGAGCAGATCTGGGCTGGGGGCATCTGCAGAGGGTTGTTGTCCAGAGAGATGGACTGCAAGTGCCGCAAGTGCCGATAACACACAGGAATGTGGGAAATACGGTTGCATGATACATCCAGACGGACAAGCGGCAACTCCGACAACTCTGTGGATGAATGATATAAAAAGGTGTAAGTTAAAGGTGGGCAATATTATCATATACTATCATTTTACATTGAATGATACATTTTTGGAAACATATAATGGGTATGTAAGTATTCTAGAACAACGAGCAACTGCAACAAGTCACTTTACAATTACACAGCCTTTATCCACTCAGTCTACAGTAGCCTGTCCATATGTGTTAAAATTATTGCATCTGTCATTCTGCTTTTTGAAGGACAAAGGGCAGCCAACTTGCACAGTAAAAGAGCCTATTTAATAGTAAGCAAAACGACAAAAACAACAAAAAAGAACCATATCACTATTTTAAATGTGGTACTATTATCTTGATATTTTGTCTGTTCACTACTATGTTTATGTTCATTGGAATGTAAATGTTTTTTTGTTTTAGCTTAACCCAACTGAAATGTTGTAAAAGGACCTGAACGTCCTCCAACATCACTGGATTGAAATCATTCTAGACTATTGTTCTGGACTGATAAGCAGTTCACTCAGAAATATGCAATATTTGATCATTTTTTTCCAATACATAAATTAACAAGTATAAAATGTTAGATATTTGTTTAACCTCCTAAGACCTGAACCTGGCATGGCATGCATTCTTTATTTCACTTTGCTATTTGGGTTGATTGGCACCTGATTAGTGTAAAAACAAAGAATTGTCTTTTTACATGATGATTTCTGAGGTGGCAGTATAATGGCCTCATAAGAGGACACCAGGCAAAATTTAGTTTTGTGGTCTAAACCAGCGATTCTCAACTGGTGAGTCTGGACACGTTCTGGGCGGGTTGCGGACAGATTGCAAAAAATTAATTTTTAAAACCATTAAAAATAATTAATGCTTATCTGATTTTGTCCTCGTCTTTTAAATTGAAAAAAGAGACACAGAGAGGCAGGTGGCAGTCGAGCGCACAGCATTCTCTTTGCCATGGTAACCACCATTTGCTGGTTATCAGTGTTGCCAAGTCCACTTATTATAAGCGACTTTGTGCTTGTTTTTTCTAAAGTCGCTTGCAAATCTCGTGAGTGGCGGGTTGCGGTTTTTTGAGCTTGGTTTTGAACGTGAAGTTCCTTATTTGGGCTTGACTTTCTTTCAGAGTGAAACTCTTTGATTATCTCCCAGCTCCCCATAACAAAACGAAAGATGAGAAGCACAAACAACCTGCACACTGAGGCTAACAAACATGGGTTTCAGTGCCCCAAAACACAATGACACAAAACAAAGAATTAAGTAGCTACAAGCTACCTACGTAGCTTGCCAATGTTTATATTAAGTGTTTAGAATAATTTGTGTGTTGTTTATGTATAATGTCATAATAAATGCTTTACCTTTATACTGTTTAAAAGCGGCCTCTGTTTAACCGAATGTGGTGGGTTGCCAGTTGGGCTTATTTTGGGCTTGTTTTCATAGAGCTGGTTGCTTGTTTCTTTCGCGAGATCTGGCAACACTGCTGGTTACGCTTCTGTTTAAATGTGTGATGATGTTCGAAGCCAAAAAATTGGGTGATAATTTTATGCTACGTGCTTTTAACAGTTTATAAATATTTAATAATAATAATAATAATAATAATAATAATATGTAATAGTTTATTAACGATAAATATACATTTTATCATTTTATTATTAATAACACTTAAGTTATTATTAGTATATTATAATCATATCATAATTTGTAAGTAATGTATTAATATTTATTAATAATATTAATTTATGCTCCAGTACCCCCTCCAACCCCCCAAATCAAGCCAGTTGTGTCCCCCCTGAAATCTCTTAAATGCTCTTTACATGCATATGTATGTTTAAATGTGTTTTTGTAGGCTATTTTTCAAAGATAAATTTGTTTGTTTTGTATTCTATAAAAGTGGGTCCCGATTTAATGACCATGAGAAAATATGGGTCCCGGGCCGAGACCAGTTGAGAACCCAGACAACCCAAAACCCAAAACCCAAACTAAACATCCCAAAATGTGATGTCCACATATGTGGACATGCCAGGTCCTAGGAGGTTAAATTTGCTATTTTTACCTACTTTCAGGACTAGTGTGAAAATCTGATGTTTAAAGTCTTATAAGATATAAAGAAAATTGGTTCACAAACATTCAAGCACCACCGAACATACTGTCATGCATATAAGATATTGTGTACCATGATGTTATATTTTACCCACATGTATGACTCATATATTTTCACTGAATGCAGCTGAAGCAGTACAAGATAATGCACTGCAGACCAAATAGAAACATTAGTAAGCCCAGGCCCATCAGCAGCACTGCCTTTAGGCATTGGCAGGTACTGGGAAACAGCTTGCTGATTGTTGTCTAGCTTCACGTCCCCATAGAAATGGGCCTTTGGTATGTGTATGTGCGAGACAGTGATGATCTAACCCTCTGGCAGGTTGGTGAGCTGATTTCTCCTCAAGTTCAAATCCCGTAAACACTCCAGCTGACCCAGCTCCACTGGCAAACACTGCAGATCATTACAGCTCACATCCTACAGACAAAGAAAACAAGGAGGTACTGACTGAAGAAATCTGCATTCACTTTTCCATTTCATGTCCTTAGAAGTTGCAGTTATCATTAGCGTTTACAAAAGCATGGTTGTTCACAGGCATCGCTTATTGAAACTATGGTGAAATCAAGCTGAAATTCTGATTCCTTATTTTTATTACATTTTGATAAGTTATTTAGAGTCTTGTTTTAGGGACAGTAAAGTCACCCTTTACATTTTTGCAGGGAAAGATAAAAGATTAAATGTGTAGACTTGAACCTGCAGTTATAGAATGCAAATGTAAATATAAATCATCAACTTACTATGTAATTATGTCTTTACATAATTACAGTCAGACAGCAAAGACAGAATATTGTGAAAAAGAGCTATAAGCCATACTGATCAACATCAAAACAGAAAAGGCTTGAAATATGTCACTTTACATGTAATGAATATAAAATATGGCTTAATATGAATTAAATAATAAAAAGGAATTTCACATGATTCAAATTTTTTGATGAATGATTTTATATTTGATGTTTATAACAAAATAAAAGGATTACAAAAAGGGACTTTAAGATAAGATGTGAAGTACAGTGAAGTACTAAGTAATATAATGAGGTATCACAAAAGAATCTTAGTAATTACTATAAACATATAAAAAAATATAATAAAAAAATATGAGTTATAAAAAAATTAAGAAGAAATGAACAAAAATGAATAAGATATTAATTTAGATGTGTCACATACGACAGGATAAGATGTAAAAAAAAATGAAACGAGGTAAACGGATACAGAGAGAAAGACCATAGGACAGAGGGGGTGTTTGACAGAGTGAGGGTAAGCGAGGAAAAGTTGACTCATTGGTGTCATGTTGTACGTACCAGTTGTCTGAGATTTGTCAGAGTATGTATGGAAGCAGGCAAAACTGATAACTTGTTGTTGCTGATGATAAGGACTCGCAGCAGCGGGAGCTGACATAAGGACGGGGGCAAACTGGACAGCTGATTACGACTGAAAAACACATATGCTCCAACTTTACAAAGGTAAATACAATGTAAACTTAAATAATGCACTCCAACAACTGATGACACATTAAGCAATAACAAGTGAAACCTAGTCAATGTACATTATATTGACAAAAGTACTGAAACACCAGCTTGTTCATCGTTTTGAAATCAAGGATATTATAAAAGAGTTGACCCTGCTTTTGTTGGCCTCTGTACTGTCCAGAGAAGACAGTACAGAGGCCAACTAGATTACGGAGCATTGGTGTGAAGATCTGCGTTCAGTTACAAGAGCAATAGTTAGTGAGGTCAGGATGGTAGATGATCACTACCCCACATCATCCCCAACTCATCCCAAAAGTATTAGATGGAGAACCATCACTCCAGAGAACACATTCCATGGTTCCACAGCTCAATGCTGGGAGGCTTTATATACTCTCTAGTCCATACTTGGCATTAGATATGGTGCCAATAGGTTCATGTTTACCTAAGAGTCCTATTCTATTGGCAAAACTTCTTTATAGGAACTAGACAAGCTGTGTGTGTGCATCTGCACATCTGTGTCAGCAATGTGTAGCAGAATGCATTCATTATAGTGCAGACAATGTATGTAACATTGCTAGTATAAGAAGGTCATTCAGCCTTTATTTTCATCTTACTTCTCAAAACAAGTAAAAATATTTGCCTTTAGAATAATGGAATAAATGTTTCTAAATAAAAATGGTTTTAAAGAAGTAAAAAAATGTCTTCAAATATTCCTCCCATATGCTAATTCAGGATTTTAATTCAGATTTAGATACATAATTCAGATACATTTTATGTATCGGCAGATGTGCACATGAAAAATATTGGTCAAAGGCATTGGCCTAAGGTTTCTGTACTAGTGCATGTCTGTTTCTAACCATCCTGTGAATAAACTTGCAAGTATGTCTTATTTTGGTCGCTACAGTGCTATGAATATGCACCGTGTGAACATATGTTAATTATGTAAGCAAGCCTTTGTAGACTGTGTGAGGTGTTGTACCTGAGGTTGAGGTAGGTGAGGGCCTGTAGCTGGCAGAGCGAGGAGGGCAGAGAGCGCACACAGTTGTGGTAGATACTGAGTGTCTCCAGAGAGATGAACTGGCACAGCTCCTCTGGCAGATCACACAGCCGATTCTTTGACAGGTCTGAGAGGTAACAGAAAAAATAGTCAAAAAATAAGTGGACTGATTCTTTCAGTTTAGTCAATAGAGCATCAATAACAATAAAAAATGGTGAATTCTGACTCAGAAAAGTGCTACGTAGCAAAAAAGTCAATAGTTTCACGGCACTAGCCACAAAGGTAGTGAAATATTCTTCACTTATTTCTGGTCTAATCCACATTGTTTTGCAATTTTAAAAAATTATCCATAAAAGGTGTTGTAAACAAATCTGGAGAAAGACTTGATATTCAATCAACATAAACGCACCCCTCCCTTCAGTGCTCTTTCAGATGTTCTGCTTCAAAAATTCATGCACATGCATTGCCAAGTTAATGACACTGGGCTTACGGACTAAATGAAACCTGGAGAGAACAATGTCACTTTGAACAACGTCAAAGAAATTAGCTTTAGCTAATTTAGCTTTAGTTTTGCTAGCCTTTGTGTTCGCAAACTGTTGCTACAATTGCTGCTGCTATACAAGACTGTTTAAGACACATGATCCTGAGCTATTTCAGTGTTTGGAGGTCTGTCCACAATCAGAACTCCTCACCAGTGTTTACACAGGTCTTTGCCCCTGCCACTCTGTTTACTCTGTCCTGGGCATGAGCAGCAATGCCCCCGTTGCTGACTGAATGGATTGGAATAGTGTTGTGTTTCTCAGCCCGAGCCACTTTGTCTGTTGTCCCAAACTGTATTGGATTAAAATCTAATACAGTAACTTTAAGTCAACTTGTCAGAATGTAAAAATGCTAAACAATACTCCAGAACATGTATCAAACCCATTCAAATATTAGTAAGTCACACTCATTTTTCTTGATTTTCTTTTAAATGCCATTAGAATACCAACGTTTGAATCATGAATCACTCTGAATTGTGGGCTCATGAGCACCATTAGTACTATTTGTAATTTAAACCCATGCTGACATGAAGTTTCAGCTTCCTTTACATTTGTTTTCATATGTAACTTCCCACAATCACCAAAAACAGAAGCAATTTGACCTGTCCTGCTTTTTCCCCATTTTTTTTTTCTTCAGGACTTGCACGGAGTATTACTCCTCTGGTTTCTGTACCCAGGTAGTCAACATCAACATTCGAGAGCCGATAAACATGTTTGTTTAAAATCTAGACAATCTAGGGCTGTCTAAATAACATTCTGCATGCTTTCTGTTAATGTCAGTGCTTTGTGACTAATCTGCTTAAGTAAATGTGCCTGCTTCCAAAACTTCACTCTTAAGCCACCTTTGTTTTTAAATTAATTAAGGTAATTAAGTTGTCTATTATTTCTTTGGAATCTAAAAACAATACTCAGCACTATGAACATATACAGTACTGCATAAAAGCTTTAAATATTTAAATCTAAGTACCGTAACCAACTCAATCAACCATATAACAAAATAGCTATAATCATTTTTATGTATTTTATTTTTTTATTTTGTTCAAAACATTACCAAATTGTGATCCCAGCATTATGAATCACAATGGCAATGGTAGAGTCTCAAGCCATACCTCAAGCCTTTCGAGCTTCTAATACGGCTAAGATTGACCCGGCATCCTCGAAAACGTGTGGAAGACTAGCATCAAGACTCTGTCCTTAGCACTCAGGTGGACTAACAAACTCCCACTAGTTGTTCAAACAATAGAGAGTCTCTCACAGTCTTCAAGCACTGACTGAAGAGCATCTCTTTGTTGAACACTTAAGTGAGCACTAGTTTAAAACACTTATTCTAATGCTTTGTTATGCTCTTATATTGTGTATAACTGTGTATCTTTCCTTCTTTCTATGTATTAGTGATGGTTTTCTTTTAACAGTGTCTGAACTGAAGAGTAGTTTGGACTCTTGTCTGTACTAGCTGAGATAATTCTCTTAATGGAAACAAAGTACTTTTGTACGTCACTGGTTAAAAGTGTCTGCCAAATGGTGTAAATGTAAACAGTGATTTGTGGACCATCAGTGGTACTATTGGTAATTTGAAACCCACACTGATATGACGATTTAAGCAACAATCTGCACCAATTTTCTAACGTACAGTAACTGCAGGTAAAACAAAACAGACATATTTACTGTCAACAAGTGTATTTCTGTCTGTTGTGTGGATCTCTCTCACTGGTGAACAATAGGACGGGAGATACAAGCTGGGGTGAAATTTATTGTGCTGGCCAAGCTAGTCTCCACATGACGACTATTATGAGATCTCACTGAATGACGACAGTTAAGTCAATAGAGAGACGGAAAGAAACAAAAAACAATTGCACATTTATTGTTTAGCACCATTACAGAAGTTCATTCTAAGTGCTGAACATGTTTCTGGTTTTGTGTGCAATCAGAACTCACTGGAAGGAGAGAAAAAAAGGAAAGCGAAAACATTCCCTAGAAATGAACAAAGACGGAAGGAAAGGAAACTGAACTTGGCTCTTTGTTGCTATTTTCATTTTTGACAGTGTAGACAAAAATAGGCAGCTTTGTCCAAAAGCAAACAGTTTCAGTGTTTTACGTGTTTGTCTGCATATATGACTTCTCCATGGATCTCCCTCAAACAGACAAGCAATTTGATCTCTCCTTCTTTTTCACACTTCCTTTTCTTTAAGATGCTTGCACGGACTATTACTCCTCTGGTTTCTGTTTCTCAAGTTTCTCACAGCCTCTATCTCTCTCCCTCACACACACACACACACACACACATTTCTCTGTCCCTCTGGTCGCAGGGTCATGGTGTATTTATGGAGAAGAGCGGATGTTAATTACAGGGCCTGAGCAGGCACAAATCTGGCCACAGTCATTACAACTGTGTGTGTGTGTGTGCTTGTTTTTGTACATTTTCAGGAAAAGTTCAGAGCAAACTGAGATGGGTGTTGACAATATTAGAGCAAAAATAAAGGTCTACAAGAAAAAACTGCTACATGACTTGACAGTTGTCATTGTAACAATAAAGTCAATGTCATTCACCCAAAATACCGGTGCATCTCCAAAAATTACAATATGGTGAAAGTTCATTTGTGTTCAGAATTGAACTCAAAAAGCTAAACAGTCATATTTTATATTCATCACATCTAAACTGACATATTTCAAGCTTTTTTTGTTCTAATATTGATACAGTAAACTCCAACACTCTAGTTATCCAAATACAGTGGAACCTTGGTTATCGTTTGCCCTTGTTATCGTACAATTCAGCTAACTTTTTTCGAGGTAATTTTGTCCCAGTTATCATTCATCTGCCCAGTTTTCATTTCATT
>BRDA01010150.1:37780-55304 GCA_036984385.1 Crenuchus spilurus
ATATACACACTTTAGAACTCTTTACGTATATATACACACTTTAGAACTCTTTACGTATATATACACACTTTAGAACTCTTTACGTATATATACACTTTAGAACTCTTTACGTATATATACACTTTAGAACTCTTTACGTATATATACACTTTAGAACTCTTTACGTATATATACACACTTTAGAACTCTTTATGTATATATTTTAGAACCGTTTACGTTTATACTTTAGAACTGGAGTTAATACACTAGAACTCAGTAATCACTCAAATAGTCCAACAAGTAGCAAAAACATCTCTCTACCATATCAAGGTCTTCATTAAAGTCTCTACTCTACTAAAGTCACTAACCTTTTTTAGACACTCAAAGTACTGTGATTTGGGTCATATATTACAGAATCAACTCAACCAATGGGCAGCATCCCCTGGCAGCCAGTTCATCCAACTCATTTACACATTAGCTGTTATACAGAGAGGTGACAACAGACTAAGCCAGATTTTGAGATGGAAATGACTAGGAGGTGGAAATTTTGTTAGGAATTGGGGTTAACACCCCTAATCTTTTAAAGGAAATGCTCAGCGATCCTTTTTGAGCTCAGAGAAGTGGGGGGCTCAGTTTAATGATCTCATCCAAAAGGCATCACATTATAAAGTACAGTGTACCCATCACTGTACTGAAGCACTGGAATCCATACAGAAGACAGGAAGAGTAGTATTGTCCTCTCTAACACCAATTCCCACAGATACACAACATTAGCTTGAGTGGATTTTTGGATGTTATTTCATGCAGATGCAGTGGCTGCTTTTAGGACACAGAATGAATTATTTTGAACTTCTAAAAAATAACTTTAAAAGCAGCTATTTCAAAAACTGATTCTGAATCAGATCCTTTTATTAGCAAGATGGTCATTACTACTACAACTGTTCTAGATCAGCACTTTATACTCCTGAGATTATTGTCTAAAAACTTCTGAAATATTTAGGAGAATTAGTATGAATACAAGTCCTAATTTTTATAGTTGGAAAAAGTTTTGGTGGGGATTTTTTAAGAAAGGACTACTGTTTGCAAAATTAGCATATTAGCTCCAATTCTAAAATTTGTATTAAAGTTTGTGGCCAAAAGTAAAATTTGGGCTTTGAGAAGTCGATAACAGAGCTAAATAGTACTTTTTTTTACAAAACCACTCCTTTAATATCTATAATCTGCAACTGTAGTATATGGCTGATAATCACAAACAATTCTGATGCCAAAGTGAAAATGTTAATAAAAGCCAATCCACAGGTGCCTCAGTATTACTCAGCATTACTGTCCATAGTAACTGGCCAGATAGATACAGACAGAGATTATGTGGAAAAAGAGTGAAACATCAAATGTACATGAAATAAAAGACGAAGCAGCAAAATATGAATAAAAGTAAGCTTCTAAAAATGATCAACAGATTCAGGCTGAACACAAAAATAGAAACGCAGCCTATTTCAGGTTTTACAAATAAAGAACATGTAATCTATTCAGCAAAACATGGTGAACACCTAACACGAGGTCACCAAACCTCTCCTGAAATCTTCAGAGTACCACTTTGGGTAAGACATCAACTCGCCAGCATTTCTATTTTAATACTGTGTTGCTGTTTTTTTTTCTTTTCGTTTTTTTTTTTTTTAGGAGTGCGTGCATGCATGCGTGTACACTGGGGTGTGTGAGTGTGTGTGTGTGTGTTAGTTAACACTCAACAGATGCAAGGTCATCTTAAATTACACTAAAGAAATAACCATAAACCCCATAAGCATTACATACATGGATATGGAGATATACACATAACTTAAGAATAAGAGCAAATGAGACTGACACTGAGACACAGAGAGAGTGACATAGAGACAGGGAGAGAGACAAAGAGTGAGAAGGGTGAGAGACACATAGATTTGGAGACACAGAGAGAGACAGACACAGTAAGACAGACAGATACACAGACGTAGAGATGAGGAGAGTGAGACAGAGTCACAGTGAGAGACAGAGAGACACTGTGAGACAGAGACTGAGTCAGACAGGGAGAGAGATGAGAAAGACAAACAGAGAAGAGAAGGAACCACCTGCCACCCCCAAACACACACATACACACACACACACACACACACACACACACACACACCACCCGTCCTCTCCTCCCTAGAAGATTAGTTAGAGCTGATTAGCCAGTTGGATAAGAAACTCCTTCACTGTTACTGAAATAGGAACAGAAGAACACATGAGCATGCCTGTGCCTGGATACTAATCACATATCACCAAACAATCATCACGCATCTGTGACACCAGCCTTCTACCACAATCACAGAAACTCTATGTTCAACCTCATCATGTCCTCACTCCTGTGAATTCATACACAGCTCTTATTTTAATACTCATCAGCATCACAAACTCAGAGGCCCTGTTTACACTTGGCATTAATACCCAGCAGACATGATTTGAACACAGTGATCAGATCATCTTATTTGGGTGGCACGGTGGCTTGGTTGTTAGCACATCCACATCTCAGGTCTGAGGTCTTGGGTTCGAGTCCCCATCTGGGTAGAGTTTCCATGTTCTCCCCGTGTCTGCGTGGGTTTCCTCCCACAGTCCAAAAACATGGAGGTCAGGTGAATTGGGTACTCTATGACCCTGCTGTGTTTGTGTGCATGTGTGAATGAATGTGTATTTCTGTGTGTGTATGATTGTATATGTGTGTTTGTCCAGATATGGTTGGCGCAATGCAGTCCTCCAGGTGGATGGCCGTTTCCGGTTGAGAGTAACTGTGCATGATTGGCTGCCGCTTCTCGCCGGTGTGTGTAGTTGAGTTCTAAGTGTGTAATGGATTACGTTACTTTTAAAGCATCCTTGGGTTTGAGAAAGGCGCTATGTATGTGTAATGTTCATTCATTCATTCAGACAGCACATTTACACTTCGTCACTTCTGTATCCAGACTGATCAGATCACATTACTCACACAATATTAACATTTCCTGTACAGGAGAAGCAGCACTTAACATATACAATTCGTCAAATGTGGATTAGAAAGTTAAAGCGATTTAATTTAAACAGAAAGAAAAAGATGCTTAAATTAACAGTCACAAATGAAGCACAGACAGGGGTTCAGTCAATGCAGTAATGCTGTGGGCAGACCACCGAGTGCTGAATTGTTAATACTTTACATGGAATACTTATTTTAACTAATAAAACTAGGTAACAGATTATAGATGCATGTTTTCAGTTGTGGTTGGCAGAAATCACAGAAAAGCCTTTTTAGCAAGGAAACAAAAATATAAAAATATAGCATTCCCCAGTAAACATTAGTCACAGCTATAACTGGTATAACCGGTACAGCGAATTCATATAATACTGTTTTAATTCATTCCGACTGATGAACAAAAGTGGTGTGACGGACAGAAGAATGGAGCAAAAGCCACAGCCAAGCAGAGGTCAACCTTTGCTCATACTGCTGAGCTCACTGCATGAAAGGCCACAATGTCTTGGTGAGAACACACAGGGAGGTAACCAAGTTGCTGCTGCACAGACATCCACCAAAGAGACACCATTCAAGTAAGGAAAGTGTGACAAGATCACTAGTTTATGGATGTTGAAAGATCACATAATGCCTAATAATGCAAAATTCATATTGTATATATACACACACACTTACCTACTGCCTCTTCCAAGACACACACTTCTAAGTACTTTGCCCTTATCAGCACAGTGGTGCTGCAAAACTGGCAGGAAGTGTCTCAATGCCAACTCAAGTTGTTTGGTTCTCAAGCCGATGCTTTTGGCCCACCAGGCAGTCCATTAATTTTCAATTAGCCAAACTTCTCAACTAAACTAAGCCATTAACAGAGTTGTACTTAGAGCTAAGGTAGGTCAATACCATGAACTCTAGTGAGCCATGATTCCTGATTTGCTTTCAAGCAGCCAGCTAATCCTTACTGCTACCAAACTGTCAACTTGACTGCTATGTTTTAGTCATGACCACCTTTCTTGCATGAGAGAAGCGACTTTAGCTACAGACCTGACAGGGCATAACATTGTCGTACTGAAGACGGTAGCCATACTACACCACATACCACTGTCATGCTGTGATGGCACTTACAGGGTACGACTGGGCAGGCACAGCTGGAGCCAGCAGTTGCAAGCATGTCCAGGGTTTGACTGTCTTTACTGCAGAAACCATGTCTAATAAATGCTGGTAAGTGAGGACTGTAGAGCAGCTGCACACCTGGACTTGGATCACAATGACGCTATTATGTAAACTGAGTCCAGTGAAAGAACTGGATCTCAAAAACCATGGTGGAGGAGCTCTAAGCCATTGTGTCTTTCATGCTTTGATGCCTCTTGGGTATCAAGATAAGGAAGATTTTTTTCTCTTTGATTTCCTTGAAAACGGTTGAAGACACTATAAATAGTTTTGATGGGCATTTAAGAATAATAGGTCATGAAGGCAAACGTTCCAAGAGGAATAGATGGATGTCACACCAATCAGTAAAGTTGGAAGTTAGAGCCAGAGCTGGTATTGCCTCACATAGGCTAAATATCACAGTAATTATGTTCTGTGCTAAGGTGGAGCCTCTAGAAAGAGGCCAGCAAAAGGGTGATTTTGGAAGATAACGTTGGTCTTGGTGAGAGAGCTAATTTGGGAATCCCAGGGCTGAGAAGAGCCCTTCTTACTTCTAAGCAAGTTAAAATAGTGCTACTCTGATTAATCCAGATGTGCCACAGTCCAAATTAGTGATCTCAAGGCTTTCCAAGGAAACCAGCTGTAGATAAACCTGAACTGTAATATTAATGTAGTGAAGGAGTTTATGCTGCTTTCATTCTAAACTCATGTCATGCACCCACTGAAATAAAACAAGTGTGGGAGTATCTTTATTTAGAAACTGCCTGTGTTTGCAAGGAGCATCTATTGTGCTTTGCTTCATAGAAGCAATGGAATAAAATGTTGATTTTTGGATGAAACAAACCTGTATTTTCACTGTTCGCATATGCTAAATGTCAATGTATCTTCCACGTATATTTCTTTGAAAATGTGGAGTCTCTGCTAACTCAGCATATTTTCATTTCAAAAGAGCATGTGATTCAATCAATTCTATTGAGATTTTCATTTCTACCCAACACCAAACTCACCCTCTATTTAAAAACCACACACTCTTCCATCACATGCATTATGTGTCTGAAGGAGTCAGCATCCAGATTGCAGCATCCAAGGTAAAGAATGTCACTTAACACCTGCATTTAATCTACTGTAAAATGTAATTCACCTATGTTAACATAACAGGCAAATCATGAAACAAATGACTAAAATATGTCTCCTTTAATGTGTACAAGTAACAGGGTAAACTACAGATTTCAAGACTTTACTCTCACCCAAAGCCAGAGAACTGCAAACATCCCATAACAGCACAGAAACCTGAACCTGGCAGATTAACAGACGTGATGCGTCATGTCTTGAGTCACTGGTTTAGACAGTGGGGTGAGGAACAGGGGAGCACAGGAGGCAAATGAGTAACAGGACCATGACAATAGGATGGAAAGCATGAAAAAGACCCTAAAACAAGAGTGAAAAGAAGAAAAGGAGAAGGGGGAAGAAGTGAAAGAACAAAAACACAGGGCAGCGTGACTCATCTGAACTGCCAACACTCCACTAAATGGAAGAGTGTGAGAATACATGTGCTAGCCAGGGAAAGATAAAGTCTGTGTTTGTGAAACAAGCAGATTTTGAACCAAGAAGCAAAAATTAGGCCTTATGTTTACATAACAGAGAACACTCCTCTTTTCTCTTCATTCTCATGTATTCTATTCTTTAATCTTTTAAGTTCATGCTCATCAGAAATCTCACAATTTGATCGCAATCTCAGATCCGAAATAGAGTGAGGTCCTAAATTCTGTTTTGAAATGTACAATTTAATGCTAGCCCAGTCAAACTCAATTTACCTTATGCCTTATCAATCCAAATCAATTTGTCTGGCAAAGTATATGGTTTACTGTTGTATGGTAAGTGCAGTTGTGAATACTGATTGTCAGAATAACTATTTAGACAATTAATTGGACCAACTATTGACATTTGTATATTATTGGCTTCTGACTATTTTCAAACAATCAGCCTGCACTCATGAGGCAGATAAAGAAAAAATGGCACATTTGCAGGCACATCTGCAGGCAGCCAGTGTGGCTACACAAGAACAACCTAGTATTAATTTCACCTCTAAGGGAAGTTTAAGTCTAAGAGAAAATTGATATTTTTGTCACAAGTCAAGAAATATGTGACCCCGCCAGGGAAAACCAGGTCAAAGTCATTATTTTTTTTCAAAATTTGTTTTTTTTCAAAACAACTTTTTTTGTGAATTTAAATTTTGTTTTTGATCAAAATATGTACTACGATAGATATGTGAGATTATACAACAGTTAGTTCCGACCTCACAATCTGATTGGTTGAGAAGTATTCTAACCGTGCTGATATTCGTGATAACAGCACGGCCTTCTTACACTAAAGCTGTATCACTCCGCGGACGCGTTGCCTAGTAACGGCATATACACACAAACATTTTTGTATCTGTGTTTATACAACCTGCAGAAATGAATCAAATGGATGCCTTTAACATAACATTTGACCTGCAACCAGTTTGAACAGACTCTGAAAAAGAGTGACTCCACACCTGCATCAAATTCTGAACCTACGAACACCACGAAAACTGTTAGGTCGACTACAGTGACGGCAGATCAACTGAGCGAGCTGGAACTGGCTCGAAATGAGCAAAATACAATTCAACAAACAAAGTGGGCTAAGGATTATAGCAGTGAAAGTTGAAGGATATCGCAACAAGTTGCCCAGTGACTTTGGCCTGGTTTTCCCTGGCGGGGTCACATATGTTGCTTCTTATACAGTTCCAGTCAAAAGGACTCACCTTCTCATTCAATTTTTTATTTTTTTTTCTACATTATTAATACTGAAATGATCCAGACTTTGAAGGAGTACATAAGGAATCATGTAGTAAACTTAAAAGTGTTAAAACAAACAAAAATATGTTTTAGATTTTTCAAAGTAGACACATAAGTGATGTGTCAAACACATTAAGAGGCAATAAATGCAAGTCATGAACTCTTGACAAGACACAGCTGTTAACTGAAAGCCATTCCAGGTGACTACCTCATAAAGCTGACTGAGAAAATGCCAAGAAAGCTGCCATCTAAGCAAGAGGTGCCTACTGTGAAGAATGTCAAATATAAACATATTCTGCTTTGTTTAACACTGTTTTTTTTACTAAATAATTACATATGCATTTATTTATAGTTTATATCATTTCTCGTACTGTATTCATATTTTATTAAAAACAAACAGAAAACAATATCAACATTACGTATTAGTCATCAAAAAAAAAAACATATCAGTTGATCGCTTGTTGTGAAGTGTGCTACATTACGAAATAACCAAACACAGTTAGGTTCCATCCATCCAAAAGACAAATGCTTTTATTCTGTGGCTAAATTGAGCAAAACAGTACTAAAATCATGCTCTACTCAGACATGTGAAGTCTCACGTGTTCAAAAGCCGTGATAGACAAATCCACCCTGGAGAGAAGTAAAGGCACATATGCGGGCTTATGTCCTTCTCTAGAACACCAAAATACATTTCCCAAGCACAGTCTTAATGCTTTGGGAGTACACAGTCATGTTTGTGTGAAGAGTTGCCAATGACAACACCAAGCGGCCCTGAGCTGTGTATATCTGATGCTATCACTAGACAGCTGAGACTTCCTACAGCAGCCACCATGGGGCAGGGCCCTACACTGCCCTCAGATACTCAATGAACAGAGGCTCCACAAGTGTGTCTGTGCATGTACAACCATCGAAGACTCAGAATACAGTTTATTCATTGTATTCAGCATCAATGGGGGCATCTAAATATTTAAGAGGGCCCACTTTATCAGCAGGACAGCCGTTCACAGTCAAAGTATGTATGTCAATCAATCTACTAAATGGATGTTTTCTATTAAAACAGCTGTTTAACATAAGGAATACAGGCATATTCATAACATACAGAAAGTGGTGCACGTTTATGGGGTTTTCACACCTAACCTGAAGCTGTTTACTCCAAGCAAGCGATGCTGAGGTCTGGAATGTACATGAAAGCTATCCGCTCCCAGTGCTGGGCATCGAGTAACATGATGGTTCATTTTGCCAATTACTCCCCGTTTCAAGTTCATGGGGAGGGGCATGGAAAGTTTTGCAAGTGTTTGCACTGTTGCCCTCCTGCCACCCTATACAGAGAGAGGAAGGATAAAGAACGAGAGAATGATTCCTTATTTGTACTCATGACTGTCCTAAATCTAGTTCTGTAGAAGTTCTCATGTGTGAAAACAAACCTGTGGTAATGAGCCCTCATTACCTAGCTATCATCTACCTCAGATGAGCCCAGAATCAGACCCAAGTGTAGACTCAAGTACTCAATACAATACTCTCGTATTCGTATCAGTGCCTATGCAAAGCCTCATGGCTGGAATGCAAAACAGAGCCAAACAATGAATGCCACAGCTCTGACTGTGCACAAGTGGCCAGTCTATGCCAGCATACTAGCAATGAGACATGTACTCACACACACAGGGTTGTAAAAATATTAACTGTGGAGTATTGCAATACATTGTTTTAATACAGAGTCTCAAAAACACAGTAACGATTTTTTATTAATAGTCTACACGTAAAGATTGGTGGCAGACAATGATTCATTTTGGATTGTGTTTAAACCCACGTCCACTAGACATCAGTGATGCTGGAAATTTGTGAACCTTGAGCTAAACTAAGACTCGGACTGGTCCTAAAAGTAGATAAAGAGATCCAAATCAAACAATGGGACCAACATTTCAGATTTGGTCATTTATTTATTGAGGAAAATGATCCAATATTACATGTCCGTGACTTGCGAAAGTATGTGAAACTTTGCTTTAAGTGTCTGGTGTGACCCCCTTGAGCAGCGATAACGGCACAACTGCAATAAACAAACATCTCTGGTAGCTATTGATCAGCTCTGAGGAATGCTTCAGGTCCTTTCACAACATTTCAGGTCACTTGACCACTCCAAAACTTAACTTTTTAAACCTTTATTAGGTGGAATGATTTGTTTGTCTTGTTTTGCACAACACACATTTTTGAGATTCCACTCACAGACAGATGACCTGACATTTTATTGTAGAATTTGTTTGTATAATTGAGAATTCATTATTCCATCAATGATGGCAAACTTTGCTGGCCTAGAGGTTGCAAAACAGGCCCAAAGCATGATACTACCACCACCGTGTTTCACATCCATTCACAAAACATTGTTCAAATAGCCTTCTGGCTTGTCCAAACTGCAGACAGGCAGCAATGTTCTTATTTGACAGCAACCTTGCCATGCACACCATTGTTGTTCAGTGTTGCCCTGCTAGTGGACTCATGAACATTAACCTTAGCCAATGTGAGAGAGGCCTTTAGTTGCTTAGACATATTCTTGGGAATACTTTGCTCTTGGCATGATCTTTGTTGGTCAACCATTCCTTATGAGGGTAATGATGTCTAACCTGTCTAACTGTGGAATGGTGGAGTCTCTTTAGAAATGGATTTGTAACCTTTTCCAGCCTGATGAGCATCAACAACTCTTGTTCCGAGGTCCTTGGAAATCTCCTTTGTCTGTGCCAGGAAACACTTCCACAAACTTGTGTTGTGAAGATCGAACTTTGCTAGATCCCTGTTCTTTAAATAAAACACAGCACCCACTCACACCTGATTGTCATCCCATTGATTGACAACACCTGACTCTAATTTCAGCACCTTATGTTCAAACTACTGAAAACCTCCACTTCTCCACAGTATAAAATACATACCAGGCACAAAACCTCAGCACAACATTATAGCAATGCTGCAATAATGTAGACAATGTTGTCACATCATCATGCTAAGATAATGACATAACAAAATGACATTTCAGGATAGATTTATTACAGGATTGGATTCGAGTCACTGGCTACCCAATCCAACTATTTCTGTTGATATCAGCACAATAACTGATATATGATATGTTTTTAAACGCTATACGGTAATCATTATACCTTTAATAGCAAAGTCTCTTCCTTCCTGCTCACCAAAATGTTAACTTGAACCTAACCATTCATTTATATAAATGAAAACAAGACTTAATTTAGAATTAAGCAGATGACTCTGTGTCAACAATAAAACAGGCCCAAAATTCACTTTGCTCTTGCATAAGCTAAGTTCCCAAGGAAGCTAGGCCTGATTAAACGCTGCAGCCTGGCTGCTCACTGCAAACACTGACACAGCACAAACAGGTTCATCCAGAATGATTTAAGCCCTCTCAGATGAGGCTGAATGTAATGTAATGATGTCCTACCTCAAACAAGGATTATTATAATCCGACGAGTACACACTGCAAAGCGATATACTGGCAAATTTTAGAAATCTTAAATACAGACATTAAATGTTTATTATTTAAATATGTATTATTCAAAACAGTTTAACACCAACATCAATACTGATATCTATTAAATACAAACAATATTGTGACAAAAATCATGTTGTAATCAAAGGAGCACTGCTCAGCATTTAAGAAAAAAAAGCCATTGATACCATGCTTACAGACAGTGAGCACTTTAGAATTTGGAATAAGCACACATGGCTCACTGATGCTAATGAATCTGATTAGCATTAATACAATAAAGGACTGAAAGAGACAGAATGATTTCTACATAATATAATTGAGTTGGTACCCTAAAGACACCGAATCAAATATAATCTGGGCACATCAACATCATTCACAGGAAGGCACACATCTTACAACTTAAAGTAGCAGACGGTGGAGTAGAATCGGTCCCTTGCAAGTGAACATGTGGTTGGAGGATGCATCCTGTTACCACAACAACCGAATCATCAAGCGTCAAAACAAGAGCAATGCTGTGAAACAGATATCATCTGGTCTGTGAAGCACAGTTGAGTCTGGTTCATAAGAAAAATCAGTCACTTCTTTGATTGTGATAATGGTAGAAACCCAAAAAGGTTCCTTTTTTGGGCAGAATAACTGTGCCTGCTATAAATGAAAACCAGATGAGCTTCAGAAACAGAGTTTCTTCTGGAAAACAAAAAGCACAATCTGAAGTCTTAAAACCACATCAAAGATCTAATTTCATAACTAATAAAAGCAGATTTCATAGAAATGTCCTGTTTTAATGGCATACTGATGTAGAAGTTGGAAGAAACCTTTAAAAGATCCCTTCCAAGATGACTTAAAAGGGGAATTTCATTGTTTTGTTTTGTTTTTTTTTTACAAAAAATTCAAAATTTAATCACTGGGATACACAAACATACAGACTCAGATTTCTTGAGAGTGGTAGTGGTAGGAACCAGGGGTCTCAAATTCTACAAAGCAAATATAGTCACTATGTAGCACTCAAAATGAACCAACTCTAATAAATAGTGGATAATACTTTGCCTTACAAAATCATGTGACAGAAAACACAGTGTGATTACCTTTTAAACATATGATTTAAGACCAAAAGCTTATCTCACGCATTATAGCTTTTAACACTCTCTGATTTACTCTGATCGAAAAACTCCCCCCCCCCCCCCCAAAAGTGTTACACAGGCTTTTGGTCAGAAGAAACTCAGCAACAACAGTGTCATGATGGTAAAAGTGTCATGAATCTATATTTGGATTAAATCTGCTCTAATATTAAGACTTTCCAAAAACTTATTTTCAGATGTGCTGATATATTGTGAAAAAACACTAAACATTTCTAACTTTTGAGCTCAGAACTGAATAAACAGAAGTGTTGGCTACACACTGGTCATCACAGTTTTTAGAAATTGTATATAAATTTATTTCTAAAGCTTAACAAACGTGAGTTGATATATGTTTCCCTCATTCAGTCGTTCCTAGATTCCTAGAATTTTTATGAGACAAGTGTGAACACTCAAGGTGAGAGGTCTTTGTTCAGGTTCACATTCCACGGCCAGTAATCCGCCAATAGACTGTCCAGAATTACCATGTAATTATCAAATGAATGACAGATCGTGTCATTTGGTGGGAAAAAATGACTGACTCACTCCAAAACTGGTCTCTGCTTATTTAACCTCCTCTCACAAATATCTAAAAATATATTTTTGATTCAAGCTATATATATTTGAAAAGTGTTTATAGTGTTTTGTTTGTAGGATAAAATCTTGCAGTTATAGAAGTGTTTTTGCAGAATTTCATCTTCTTCTCCGCTAGTGGGAACGCTGACTCCAGATGGTTAAAGATGATTAACATTTCCCATTACCACCACTGCAAACAATTCTGAATCTTTGACTTTTTCCTAGAATTGCACTTTTCCAGTTCAACCTTTACGTCGTTTACATTTTACCAAGCTAACTGTACAATAATCTAAAAAGAAAATCAGTGTCATTCTTATAAACCATGTAGTGCACTGGAGAACCACTCAAACACTCAGCAGGCCCAATCTCTTCAACTTTCACTGCTGTAATCCTTAGCATTCTCCCCCATCACCATAATCTATGCCAAAGGTCTGGTGTGGCCCTCAATCCATCCACATAGTCATCACTCCCACATTTACACGCACACACTGTAATCACCCCCTATCCAGCACCCCCCGTAGCTTCTCTAATGTCTAATGGGTGGTGCTGAGTGCGCCATCTGGACACACCAAAGTCAAGCCAGCAGGAGAGGAAAAGGCTTTTAGTTACATAAGAGAACAGGCCAGCATTTATTACTCTCAATCACCAGAACACTGGATTATTCACACTCTTAGGGTGCTAGAACTGCTGTTATACTGAAGCTGTAGGTGTATTTGTGTATTAGGACAGAAGTGTTGCTAAACTGGACTGATAATTATCAGGGGTGCAAAACACTTGGAGCATTACGAAAGCATTTAGATAACATTCAGAGCATAATTCACATGCTTACTCAATTTCCTATTACTACACTCTGTTTTCTTATGATGCCATTTTGTCTTATTTGTAACCAAATACTAAAAATGATATTTACTTAATGAACATGTCAGTAGGTCATGCTGTGGTTCAGCTAGTTTGGATGCAAATTACCTTCACACTGAGCACATAATATTTATTTCATTTCAATTCCAATATGCTGTGTTAGACAGATAAAATTTCAGTTTATCAATATTGTGTAGGCGGCATTGGTGCATAAAAACATACATCAACAAATCAATGAAACGGCACAAGGTCTCACTTTGGGAAATGAAAGTTATTTTCAGTGTCTGCCATCCTGTCAATTAAAAACTAAGCCTCTGCACAGACACTTTTTTTGTCATTTGGGTAAGATGGAGGTAATCTGATTCCACATCAATCAAATCCAAACTGAACCCATCTTGACTGATCTGATTAATATGATTTAACAATGTGGGGTGTGTCCTCCTAGATTAAAGTTTCTTCTCACACAGGAGTAGTATTGAAACTTCCCAATACTCAAATTTGGCAATTGGTTCTTTACTTGATCTTTGAATCATTTCCATACTTTTAAAAAGTAATTTACATCAACTTGACAATGAATTTCTCTGAATTTTGAACTTCTGTGTGGATTACAGGTGTTAAAAATAGAACATCTGTCGATAAAGACGACACAGTTATCAAAATCAAAATTCTGGTATCACAACAATCCTTCAACAGTACTACAGTTATCAGTCTGACAATTATTCAAATTCACTCTTTGTTATGAGTCAGTTATATGTTATGTGCAATTTGGAATGCCTAAGTGAGCAAACAAAAAGGATTATTGCATACTTTAACTATGCAGCACTTCATTACCAAATTAACTAGTTAACAAATACAAGGCATAAAGTGAACATGTTCTTCCCTGACGCTGTGACGCTACTGAACTCTGCACTGCCACTTTAACTCGAACTATATCATTGCACTGCCACTTAACTGCATCCTTGCACCTCTACAATGTTCATAAACTTTATATCTACTACCTCACATATGTGACCCAGCCAGGGAAAACCAGGTCAAAGTCATTTTTTTTTTTTTTTTTTTTTTTTTTTTTAAAAACAACTTTTTTCTGAATTTAAGTTTTGTTTTTCATCAAAATATGTACTACAATAGATATCTGAGACTATTATCTATCATTTACAGCAATAATACCGAGTGGCTAAGTTTTGTCGCTAATGTGAATGACACGATATTGACATGATATCTCAATAAGTTGCCAAGTGACTTTGGCCTGGTTTTCCCTGGCGGGCCACATATATGTACTCTCTTAATAATATATATTTATTATTAATTTTTAATAATTATTAATATATTATTTATTCACAATAGACATATTCAAATTTCTGCAACTCACTGTACCACTACTGCTCTTTATGTAAATAATACTATACAATGACACAATGACAATATTGTTGAATCTAATCTAGTCTAATCTAATCTAATCTAATCTACAGTATAATGGATGGCCAGAGGTAAGTACAACCTCCAATAACCAACTTTAACATGCATATAATCTAATTCTACCTCAACACCAATGCAGTACACCAGGTCATACAGCCTTAAAAATATGTTTCTAAAAGGGATTTTGCATTTTAGCTTCTATGGAAAAACTATAAAACCAACAGAGAACTTTAATATTATATGAAAGTTCTTTAAGCCTTAAAAACAAAACTGGAAACAAAAGTTGTTCTTCTATGGCCGTGGTTCTCAAACCTGAATCTGAAGTGCTGTTAATTAGTTCAACAGTTGGATCAGGTGATTTGGGAGCAAATAACACTGTGAAATATGAATTGGCACTTGTGAGGCCACAATTGAGAGTTATTGTTCTACGGCACTGCTCCGAAGCAGTGTTCGCCAAAACTGGTTCTGGAGGCCTACTGCCCTGCACATTTGACTATTTTTCCTTCTCCCGACACACCTCATCAGCTAATTAACAAACCCTTACTGAGCTGAAGTGGATGTGTTAAAGGAGGTGAAACGCTAAAATTTGCAGGCCAGAGGTCCTCCAGCACAAAGGCTAGAAAACATTGCTTTAAGAAGCCTTTTGGAACCTTTATGAGCATATTATTCAAATACATTGTCCAGACTTTCCTTTGTAGCTACAGATACTACACAGTAAATCTGCCCGTGTTAAATCAACACTATTAGAGTTAAATGAACACTGAGAGTGTTACATTTTGACACCCTCAGTGTTAATTTAACTCTAATAGTGTTGATTTAACACTGGCAGATTTACTGTGTAGCTAGATCTGGACTAGATCATGACAGATGCTACACAAGACCACTTGACTGTGATGTAAATCTTAAAGTATAATTTTTAACACACTGCTGATCAGGCCTTTATCCCCCCCACAGTAGACCAGTTTCACTGATGTAGAGTTTGCTCAGGTGGTTGACAGTCATCTGTTTACTTGTACTTTAGTAACCTGAAACACAGAAGCTCACGTTTGTTCACACGCTTCAGCTTCCAGTCTGTGTCCATTCTGTGCTTTCTAATCTGCTGTGAACCTGTGATGACCGTGAGGAAACACGGCAGATTTGTATAGAATTGTTTGAAGCAGCTTTCCGAGCTGAACTAATCTCTTATGACGTAAACAGCTCTCAAGAACTCATGTCTGAGTTTGTGCATGATCAAAAGAATAATTTTCCTTGTCTCTCTCTCAAATAGCAAGTCTATGTCAGCACAAACTCTTCCCTTTGTCAAAGGGGGTAAAAGATCATTGTTATATTTTCAAACACAAAATCACCTATTCTGTAGCTGTCAAGCTGTATTTCTTCCTGCGAAACTGGAAAGGATTCTACGGACCATCTGTTGTGCTTTGAAAGAGAGTGAGAGAGAAAACGAGATGGGGGAGGAAGGAGTATGTAAGTAGAAAAAAAAGCAGAAACTGAAGAGGGAGAGCCCACATCCGGCAGCCGCGTAAAGGAAATGCAACTGCAAAGGGAAGCAGCAGAAGACACTGCGCAACTCAGTGTGGGTCTCAAACATGCTCACACACACAGCTGGGCCAACCACACTCAGCTGACAGTCTGCATACATGTACTCTGGGTTAACACACATCATCTCTTGGCTCCAAAATGGTCACTTGACAGGAGAAGCAGAAAAATGCACAAAAACATTACATCACAATATGATTTTGTGTTCTTATTGTGGATATCATGTGGATGGCATGTTTCGTTCAAATGACAATACTTAGTCCTGTTTATTTGGATGTAGTGCTAGTGTTGACTGAATTCTTTTTGATAATAAATATTGTGGCATACCGTGTATCGTAAAAAAAACTTCCTAAATTATCACGATGACATTTACTTGAAAGTTTTAAAGAATGTAAAGTCTAGCTGGCATTTTCAATTTGTATTAAAAAAGTAAAAAAAAACTGGACATACAGGGTTTGGTTCCAACAGTGGCGATATGCAGACACCCAATAAAAAAAGAAAAACTAACACTATGTTCTTTCACATGTTCAGCGCACAGCTGGGTCTCTTAAAACACACAGACAGAAGAGAGAGAGCGTGTGACAGAAACCAGACGTCCACACACAGCTCTTGACTAAAAGCAATGTGAGCTAAGGAGCAAAACATCACTGGAAAAACACGCCTCAGCTGTAGGCCTAACATGCTAACAGCAGTACTGAGGTCAGTGCTAGCTTGTGCCTATCAAACAACTAGTTACATCAAAGGAAAACACCAGTGTTTGCCATTTCAATAAAGCCTTTTATCTCCATCAGTGATAGGCCTCCTTCATATCAGCCTACGTACCTGCTGGAAAACAAGCTGAGAATAATTCAGATAAAAATATAGTCAGTCTTCCTTAGCCCAAATATGCCTTTCACTATTAGCGGACATGCAAATACTTGAGATTAACATATTAATTGTCTTTGTCTTCATTTTACTGAACTACTCAAGCACACACTTAAACCAGCTAAACTGGTGGGTTAGCTATTTTGTTTAAAGATTATCATTACCTTGCAGCCAAGTTAAAGAGATACTAAATGATATACTACACTGTCTAGACATTATGATAGGCTCAAGGAAAGCTTGTTTGCTCACGAAGGACTTGGACTTTGATTCCTTCTCTTCTCTTGCAAAGCTGATTTTCATTAGATGTAAAAGTCATATACAATCAATTTTGACTGATTACATGTTTCATGATTTTCTTCTCATTCCAATTTATGAAAATACTGTGAAAAATTATCTAATAATTCTAACAATCTAATAATTAAACAGTTGACAGCAATGCATTTTAAATTAAATATATGCAATATTATCTTAAATAATTGAGTTTAGGTGATTATGTCATTGGGACAGGCCTAAAGCACAAATCTAGTGTAAAAACAAACACAGTATATTGTGTCTGTTTAGCTTTGTCTAGTTTTTCACCAGCGCTACGATGCTAACAGCTAAGAAGTAAACAAAGCTTATTGCCCTGTCTAATCATCACACACTTGCCTAAAACCACATGAATTTGTTAAGTAATCTCAAATTAAGTTGTTTATTTAGCTTCTGACACAAACTGTTG
>BRDA01010150.1:64437-76901 GCA_036984385.1 Crenuchus spilurus
CCCACCACATAAAGCCTGTGATAAAGCCTTAGATCTCTCTCTCTCTCTCTCTCTCTCTCTCTCTCTCTCTCTCTCTCTCTCTCTTTCTCTCTCTCTTTCTCTTCTTCTCTCTTTCTCTCTTTCTCTCTCTCTCTCTCTCTCTCTCTCTCGTTGTGCGTGTATTGATGCTTTTAACACAAAATCATTAGTTCTACAGAGTACATAGTCTATGTTTAGTCAGCTGAGTGCCAAAACCTCTTAGCACTTAGCCATAACATTTGTACTGATCTCATAATCAGTGGCTAAAAACCCTTTTGGCAATCCTTTTAATATTTCTGCCTAGAATCTGTAAATTCTGTGAGATGTACATTTTTATGAATAATATCGCAGCCATTTGCTATTACATGCCAAAATAGCTTGGTTGGCATAGTGTAGCTCTGTTTCTCATGTGTCAGACTGGGCAAGCACTTTGCAGTATGCCATTGAGAGTCCTTGGACAAGACTCCTAACACTATTTTCTTCTACCAGTGTAACATGACTGAAACTTTAAATCACTCTGGATAGGAACATCTGCTATATGCCATGAATATTAATGTAGTCTGCAGAAAATAAGCTAAATAAAATGCATACAATTATTATTATTATTATTATTATTATTTTATTTTATTTTTTTTTATTATTATTATTATTATTATTATTTATTTATTTATTTTTTTTTTTATTATTATTATTATTATTATTATTATTATTATTATTATTATTATTATTATTATTATTATTATTTTATGAGACATTGTACCTAATTAAAACATCAGAAGCAAAAGACAGCGAGTTTTAACAAACACTCTATAAACTTTAATTGGTATTTGCATTTATGTTGACTGAACCATGCACTAATAACATGCCTTGTATTTCTCATGGCTTGTGCTGTAAGTTCAAACTAACCTAGCCTTCTAATTAAAGGACATGTTGTGTGAATTCTAGTTAGACTGGGGCAAAAAAAACGGGTCAGTAAATCATCAGCAGATCTATATCTCCTAAGGGAAAATGAGAAGAGGAATAGAGGGACTGAGGGAGCACAGAGGAAGAGGAGGAGGCAGAAAAAGAGCGTGAGAAACCCTGATGTCATCTCGAACTCTGTTAAAACAGGTCTGTGTGAACTTTGAGGAAGAGAAAAGCATAAACGTGCAGATAAGTGGTAGCTCACTGTTCTTAATGAGCTGGCTGACATTCATTCATTAGCTCTGCCACTGTTGATGACATTACATCATCGGTTAGTTATGTAGGTCGGTTATGAATATTCATGTAGAGAAGGGTCAGAAAATGAACTTGCTTTCTTTGTTTAGTGAGAGAGGAGTGGGATAAATGAGTGGAGGAGACACTAGCAGTGGTGTGGAACTCCCAAAGAGCATAGTGCATAAAGGATGGAAAAGTAAAAGAGAGGATAGTGCTTTGTTATATCAAAGTAACAAACAGTATCTACAAGAATGTAAGGTTCTGATTTTAGTGCAGTGCAACAATGACTTATAATACTCCAATTAGCTACTCTCTGGTACTTGTACACCCCAGTCACGTTTATTATTATGAATTTATTATTTTATTTATTTATTTTATTATTATTTATTATGCTATTACTGACTCATTTTGAAAAGACCAGTATCCTACATTTACATATACACAGTAAATCTGCCAGTGTTAAATCAACACTAATAGAGTTAAATTAACACTGAGGGTTTGAAAATGTGACACTCTCAGTGTCAATTTAACTCTAATAGTGTTGATTTAACACTGGCAGATTTACTGTGTACCCTACATATCTCATTGTTTGTGCACACCTCTTTTAATCAATGCATTCAGCACCCGTTACAACCATTGCTGATGCATGTACAAATCCACCCATATAGCATGTCTAGTCCTTGTACAGAAGTATTGCCAGTAGAATAGGTCTCTCTGGAGCAGATAAACATGAGCCTGTTGGCACCCTACCTAATGCCATGTGTGGACTAGAGGAATATACATGTCCCCAGCATTAAGCTCTGGAGCACTGGAGTGATGGTGATCCATCCAGTTCTATTGGGATCAGTTGGGGATGAGGTGGAATGGTGACCATCCTGATCTCACTACTGTGCTTGTCGTCAAATGTCAAAAACAGGATAAATTCTTGATTTCAGAAGAAAAAAATAAGCCTGTGTCCTAATACTTATGTATATATAGTGTGTTTCACCCTCCCTTCCACCCCTCACCAAGGCCTACTCATGTCAACCTTTTCATTATAATTTTCTACATCTTTTTAGACCTTAGAATTAAACTTGCTGTTTTTGCTACTGTGCCTTTAACACTGATGTATTGAAATGGTGTTGGTGTAAACGGCTGTCTTGTACAAAAATGCAAAAAGCAGCCCAGAAGGATAGACTTCAGTGTGAATGGATGCATGTAAATTGCTGTATGCTGAATACGTGGGTATATGTAACTATGTTAGTTTCTGAGACACCAAGTTTCTTTATATGGACTGTATGGATTGCAGACAGATTGGTAGACTTTCAGACAATGGCTCAGTGGAGTAAGCTGCTGACATTATGATCTCAAGTTCAAATCCCATCATGCTGCTTGCCATCAACAGCCAGGGCACGAGAGAGCAAAAATTGGCTATGCTCTCTCTGGGTGGATAGATGGTGCTCTCTCACCATCACTACTACCATGCAATGTCCGCTGGCTCAGATGTCTGCCATCAGATCCATCAGAGCTTGGGATCCTATACTTTCCTCCAAGTGCTTTGGCTGCCCAGCAATGATGTATCAGCAGTAGTTGGAAAAGAGATCGTGGCTGACTTCACATGCATCAGAGGAGGCCTCTTAGAGTCGGGTGGGTGATTTGGCTACCAATACAGGGGGGGGGGGTTTAGATCAAAATAAATAAATAAATAAATAAATAAATAAAAACTCAACATCAATTTTTCAAAAATTGTATTTAAAAAAATTATAAAAAATACTTGGTCACACTGATGTGAAATTATTTAAATAATAATCTTAATACTTACATAACAATTGTCTTAATATTCAACTTAACAGGCATTGTAATAATTAATTTAATAATCGTATCCTGTCTCACGTAATTATACTGTATCTAGTTAATCTTTTTCTGATGTTGCCCCAAGGACAACAAAAATCCCATGTTTTTTTCTTTCAATGTGGTCTTTGGCTTGCTCAACACAGGGCTCAAACATCATGTTTCTCCTTTCCTGCTGTGTCATTATGACGTATTCGGTAGGCCTTAAAGGTTGTTTTGTAGGCTCAGATTTTTATATTGCTGTTTTTCCAGGGACTGAGACGTATGGACTGTTCCTGCTGAAGGCTGTTGGTGATAAGATCCTGATCTACACTTGGAAGAGTGCAATAAAAGCAAATAAAAGCCAGGAACTCCTGCTTAGCAGAGCTGAGCTTTAGTAATAAGAGTCTGAAGAACTCACTAAGCCATTATTCCTGTGTCTGCACCTCAGTGTGCCCTGTGCTATGTGATTTAAAGTCTTATACAAGCCAGAAGATGAAAATTCTGCGAAGTTTCTATCTACATTTTTCTAAAAGATTTAAAGACTCTTTTCTTGCATGGTTGTTCTTTGAGAAGGTCAGTAAGTGTGGACACCCGTGGTTAAATTACATGTTTTGTTGATTTGAATGAAAATAAGTTATTAAGTCCTTTAAAGGGAACAAGTGTAACTGACATCCTTTTGTGTTCAATTTATTTTTATTTGCTAATTTTACATGTGCCATATTTTATGTAATCCTTAATATTACTTAGCATGTTCCTAATAGTTTAATAATTTTCTTTGCTTAATGTAGAAAAGGTTTTTATTGTATGTGAAGAATAGTTACAGAAGTTTGCTAAAAAGTTTATATAGGAGGACATAAAATCTTATCTCATCTCTTATCATCTCATATCATATTAAAATTTTTTTCCACCAAAATAAGATCATAATCAGATCAATTAAATTGTGCTTGTGTGTTCAAAACACCATATTAGAACTGAAGCAGTGACCTGTGATAGAGCTACAGCACCACCTGTTGTAGGTAAAAGAAAAACACATATAAATCATTACAAATCAATACTGTACTGATAATGTGAGTTTTTAACAAGTGCAACGTTTTTTCAATATAATTACTTAATAATAATAATAATAATAATAATAATAATAATAATAATAATAATAATAATAATAATAATAATATGTTTGATTTATAAATCTCCTTTCACAAACCCAAAGACACTTTACAAGGAAAAAAACTCATAGAAGAGAAGACTAGCAGACAGTAGAGGAAGTTTGGGATCAGTAGCACTCAATGACCTGGTGCCCACTGTTGAGAGAGCCAGATGGACAGTACAGCTGAAGGAGCTCACTAATGTAGACAGGGGCAAGTCCATGAAGGGCTTTGAAAATCAGGAGAAGTTTATACTTTATAATTCATTAATAAAAAATTATTTCACTATAAGAAAATAATTAATTAATCAACCATCCATCCATTATCATATCTGCTCAATCCTGATCAGTGTCTCTGTGAGTCCCCTACCCCCTCAACGGACACAGGGCAGGGCATTACAGGCTATCCTAGCCAAGCACAGTGCAGGGTGCCAATCCATCACTGACACATACAGTACATACATACACACATGCACAGACAAAATAATTAACCCTTAAAAATAAAAGTGCTACAAATGGTTCTCTGAGTGATATCATAGAATAGCCACTTTGGTTCCTTAAAGAACCATTTCTGTAAAAGAGATATGCAAATGTGAAGAACCTTAAGGCATCATTCAGTGTAAAGTCTATTTACTAATTTTAAGGTTCTCACAATCTATTACAGAAATTATTATCTATTACAGAAATGGTTATCTAGGGAACCAAAAGCAGTTCTTCTATGGCATCACTCAAAAGAACCTTTTGTAGCATCTTATTTTTGAAAGTGTAGCTTAAAATGTATTGAACCCTTCTGGACAAAAGGAAGATCAGCAATGTCAATCATGTTATTACCACCTGAAGTGGTAAAATTCTCCTAAAAATGTCTACAGAAACATTTAATATTGATATGAGCGAATCTCTGACTGAAATACTTTACACCCAAACATAATCAACAGCACAACACATGTCAGGCTTGTTAGTTTTACACTAAAAGTATGATGTTTATGTATTAGCAGTTCAAAAAAATATCTGTACTTCTGGCCGTGGTGGAACATTAGTGTTGTGTCTTCACTACAAAACTAAAAAACAACAACCTTCAGGCACTAAACTCGAACAACAGCTATTGAAGTAAGCAAAAATATGTGTGAATTAGTCCTTTACAGCCTTTGTCTGATATTGAATTTCATTACTCATAAATCCAACACTCTTTTCCCAGTTTGAGAACATCCTGTTTTGACTCTCAGTCTCTGATGTGGTTTGCAGACACATACTGTTATTTTCCTGAGCTGAGAACTTGATTGGTTGTGCTTGTTGAAAGAACAATGTACCCAACTGGAGGATGTTAACCATACTGAATTGAAATGAGGAAAGGGTTGTAGTGGTTGACTGGTGTTAAAGTGCCAACCTTCATAAAGAATAAAGGCCACCACCATCATGCTGGTGCCAAAGAAGTAATCACTGTCCTGTTTTATAATGTCCCATTATGAAGTTCTTAGAGAGCCTCATCATGAGGCACATCAAGACCGTGCTGCCCACCTCAATGGATCAACTGACATTTGCATATCATACTAATGACGCCATAGCCACCACTTTCACCTGGCATTTACTCACCTGGACAAGAAGGAAACTTATGTTAGAATGCTGTTCATAAACTTCAGCTCAGCATTACATTACATTGCATTTAGCGGACGCTTTTATCCAAAGCGACTTACAATAGTGGGAAAGTACAGATGCGAAAAAATAATACTAGAGTTGTACTAGTATTTACTAGTACTAGTATACTAGAATTAACATTTGGATATCGAATGCTGAGTGCATATCAGTACTCATGGGGAGTATTTGGGATCACTAGAGCAGGTGCTCTTTGAAGAGCTCGGTTTTTAGGAGTTTCTTGAACCCAGTGAGGGACACCTCTGCTCTAGTGGTGGTAGGCAGCTTGTTCCACCATCTGGGAACTACTGAGGAGAACAGTCTGGATTGCTTTGTGTGAATGTTAGGCAAAGCAATGCGACGTTCAGTGGAGGAGCGCAGCGACCGGGCAGGGACGTAAGCTTTTAAGAGCGAGTGTAGATAAGGGGGAGCCTGCTCAGTCAGCATTCAGCACCATCATTCTTCAACATCTGATTGGGAAGCTGAGCTGACTGGGACTGAACACCTATCTCTGCAACTGGATTCTGGACTTCTTGACTGGAAGGACTCTGTCTGTCCGAATCGGTACAAACACCTCCAGCACCACCACACTGAGCACTGGAGCTTCTCAGGGCTCCGTGCTCAGACCACTGCTGTTCACCCTACTGACTCATGACTGTGCAGCAATGCAAGTTCTCCATAAGCAAGTTGTCAAGTTCTCCATAAGCAAGAAAGCCCAAAGCTCAACTTTCTGAGAAGAATAAGGAAAGTTCATCTGCCACACACATCCTCACCACCTTCTACAGCAGGGGTGTCGAACTCCAGTCCTGGAGGGCCGGATTCCTGCAGAATTTGGTGATTTCTCTGCTCTGGCACTACAATTAAACCTGCTCATTACCTGCTGAGCTGAATCAGGTGTGTTTGATCAGGAAGATCACCAAATTCTGCAGGAATCCGGCCCTCCAGGACTGGAGTTCGACACCCTTGTTCTACAGAGGCCATCCTGAGCACCTGCATTACTGGTTTGGGAATTGCACTGCATCTGCAAGAAAGACTCACCAGCATATAGTGAGGCTGGCTGAGAAGATAATTGGAGTCTCCCTCCCATCTCTCACAAACATTTACAATAAGCACTGCATCCAGAAAGCTCTCAGCATTGTAGAGGACCCATCACAACCATCACACCCATCACACAGTCTCTTCACCCTGCTGCCTTCTGTTAGAAGACACCACAGCATTCGGACCCTCACTGCTAGACTGTCCAACAGTTGTCAAGCTGTCAAGACTCCTTAATACACATAGTCTTACTCTCAGGGACTAAATACCACTAAATATTTGCCCAGCACTGTAATCATTGCAATATTTGCACATTTCTATATTGTACTATAAAACTGCTGCTAAAATGATTAGCCAAGATATTATCAGACATACAGTAGACATTATCCTGCAACATTTAAACAGCAGTTTTGGCATGGTGGCTTCCCTTGGCACAATGTACAGAGTCGCCAGCAATAGTGGCCTGATCATTCAATACTTTCATGGCCCTGAGTTTCAATACTGTTCTAGGATTACAGACAGTATAGAAGTCTTCACCTTTTTAATGGTGCTGTCCTAGCTGCTAGTACTGTGTACTACCATTAGATGTCATGTCTAAAATGTATATGTGCTAGATGATATTAGAATCATATCAATTTCAGACGATAATTGCTTAACTCTTTTTAAATGAGATGTGTGAGATGGTCCTAAAAGTGTATGTCCAAGACAGAGAAACATAATTTTTTTTCAGTACAGTAATAAAAATGTGATAGTTGGTATCTGTCTTTGGTAATGTGTGCTTTTGTTGTTGTTCATCATCATATTCATCATCATTTTGTAATGTTGTCATGAAGGCAGCATATACTGCTCTAAAACCTCAGTGTACATTTCTACATGAATGCTGCCATCACAGAGTGTAAACTACCTTTGCCATGGGCACTGACATGACCCTCTACCATAACAGACCCTGACTTTTGGACTTATTGCTGATAACAGTCTGGGTGGCCCTTTTTATCTTTGAAATGGAGCCCACGCCATCCATTGCTTCCAACAATATCTGTAATACTGACTTGTCTGCAGTACATGTTTACACTGTGTGATGGTCCATGTCAAATGCCTCCAAGCTGAGAGAAGTCGATGTTACTTCTGGTCATTGGTTAACCTAAGGCTTCTTTTTTGCACAGTAAAGGTTTAAGTGTCATTTGTGAATGTAACTTTGTATTGTAGTTAGTAATTGTAATTTTAGAGATGGATTCCTATTTCAACTAGTTCATATATGCATCATTCTGTTCTGAAACTCACTGCTATGGCTAAGTTTATTAATGTGATATAATTTGACAAACAATGCTAGCTGATGTATCAGCTAACATTGACTAGCCAGCTAACTGCACTTAACTAACTGCACTTTCTAACAATAGAAAAACATTATCTTGTGGGGAAATTCTGACTTAGTTTCCACTTCTTTGTAAAGAATCTCCTAATGTACATTGTGTCTGGGGAGGAATCAGATATTGCAAACAATTAATCATCATGCAAGAATACCAATCTATACTAGCTTGCTTTTAAAGTAAAGTAGCTTCCTTCTTATTTCATTATGTTTAGTTGAGCAATAATATAATGTGGCCTTGTGCTAATTTTGAGGCCCTGTAAAAAAAATAAAAATAAAAAAAAAAGAATAAGGTTTTAGCAAAAGCTGGACATTGTGACTGACATTCCCTCTTCCAGTGTTGAGCAGCCTGCACTGGCCAGTCACTTGTCATTTATGCTCCATGTGGTGCGGTAGCCAGGAAAACCAATGGGTTATACCAGCTACTGAAAAATGACGGTTCTTGATGTAGTGTTGTCTGAGGGATCAGAGATGTTCAACTTATTTTTGGGCCCTTGCACCTGCATTGCAACTACATCCATGTACCTTCATTGTACCACTGAATAATAGTACAAGATAATATTGCTAGTACAGTGACACTGAGATGGTGGTGGTGTGTTGCACTGGTAAGATAATCCACAGCTACGGTGACATTAATATATGAGAATGTGTTTTTTTACAGGAACAAAAGTAAAAATTTGTCACTTCCTTAAAGCAAATACTGACCAGAAGCGAGACAAAAATAAGATAAAATAAAGATAAAAAATTAAACGGAAACAAAAGATAAAAGTGTTACGTCACTGCGCTAGGTGAGCATCACGCGCGTTGTCTTTGGAATAAAAACAGAACTTTATTTACATTCGAATTCTGACTGGAGAGAAACGCTCTGATCTTCAGCTCTGAACGAGTTAAAAAGGTCAGTTTTGTCTGATTACAGATTATTGCTGTCTCATATTCTCACACATGCTGTAAAAAACAGACACAGAGAGCAGGAAACGACTGTTAAAGTAGTTGAAAGGTTAGCCTGAGGTTAAAAAGGTTAAAAGAGCTGAAATATCTCTAGCTAATAACTTGAAGTGGACTGTATGTATATATGTATGTATGTATATATGGATGGATGGATGGATGGATGGATAATAAAAAAAAATAGAACATCGTGGCGAAGTTTATTTGTGTTCCTAATTATATTCCTAAAACATAAACTGACATTTGATGCCTATGTTTGTTTTACTGCTAATCAGTTTGGCTTATAGTTATGTATGAAAATGTGTGAAAAATGTATTAGAATATTTCATTTTGAGTAAATTATTATTTAATCAGAATCAACAGACAAAAAGGCTTAAAATAAGTCACTTTACATGTAATGAATATAAAATTATACGAGACTTTACCTTTTTGAATTAAAACATTAACTTTTTTTACGAATGGTGACACACAAGTATGCAGATATACTGATCTCAAAGGCAATTAAATGTAGTAAATAATATATACAATAGGTGGATGATCTGTGAAGTAAACATATAAGTGTATAGAATTTAATTTAAAACAATAAAAAAAGAATAAACCCATAATATTTAATTTTATTGTCAGCACTGTACTATAATCTCTTAGGATTGTCAGGATATTCACTTCAGCACTTCAGTTTAAACGTTTTATTTAAATGGACAGGCAGTACACTTACTCTAACATGCTGGAGAAAAATAAAACACACCATGAACTTATTTCGAACTTTATTTCACTTCCGCACTAAATCTGGATCTTTCAGAGGAGTGTGTGTACAAACAGCTGGTGCTGTGTTGTTCTATGCAGATGGACTTTGACTGTGGATACACTGACCGGCTCGTGCTGTTTGCGCGCGCCATGGCTGACTGGTACGAGCAGTCCGAGCTCTCGCGATCCAGCACGAAGAAGTGCGCGAGGAGATCGGTCAAACAGCCTGTGGACCGCGCGTGCGCACACTGGATCTTACACCTGCTGGACTGCGTAGCAACGCCCCCTGCTGCCAGAGCCAGACTCAATGCTCCACCAGGACTCAGTGAGAAACACCTTATGCTTAGTCTCCTGTCTCTGTCTCTGTCTCTGTCTCTCTGTCTCTCTCTGTCTCTCTCTCTCTCTCTCTCTCTCTCTCTCTCTCTCTCTCTCTTTCTCTTTCTCTCACGTTGGGAATTACTATTTTTTCTGGAACATTCTGTTGACTTGCCTAAACTGAACCCTCAGTAACCAAATGTCAGTCTCTCTGCTTACATTTTTGGAAAAATAATTTATCACAGTTTTGTGATTAAAAACAAATGTTTCACACCAGTCATTCTGAGAACATTTGGTGCCCACAAAGACATTAATACCTCAACCAGAGGCAATTTTCCAAACACTCATAAGTTATACACTTAGGTCAGGCTGGTAGCACTGTTACATTGATTTCACACACAAATGCCAGATAACTTAAGCTGATCCTGCTCAAAGATGATCTAAAACACTTTATATTAATCTCAATGCTTGCACACATTTTATTAACATGAAAACATGTGACTTATTGAAATATAAATCCACAGCACCACAGTGGGTATGTCTCAATTCAGGGGCTGCATCCTTCAGCGGCCAAATCTGAAGACCAATTGTGTTACAGATGTGCACCAATGCACCAATCATTGTGAATGCTCATTCAAATGTGGCCGAGAAGTGCTTCTTAATTTTCTTTGTCAATGACTGATACAATGAGTGGTTCCTTTGTGAATCAACTTATTCCAAGATTCACTGAGGACATGCCTTCATAGATTGTGGCTTTTAAAGGATGCAGCCCCTAAATTGCGACAGCTAGTGTGACATGCACACACACACACATACACACATACAGATACTGGTCATAAAATTAGAATATCATGAAAAATGTATTTATTTCAGTAATTCCATTCAAAAAGTGAAACTTGTATATTATATTCATTCATTACACACAGACTGAAATATTTCAAATGTTTATTTCTTTTAATTTTGATGATTATAACTGACAACTAAAGAAAATCCCAAATTCAGTATCTCTGAAAACTAGAATATTACTTAAGACCAATACAAAAAACGTTTTCCTGATATTCAGATTTTATGACCAGCACCTGTATGTGTGCGTGTGTGAGGAAAATAAGTATTTGAACACCCTGCAAATTTGCAAGTTCTCCCACTTAGAAATCATGGAGGGGTCTGAAATGTTCATCTTAGGTGCATGTCCACTGTGAGAGACATAATCTAAAAGAAAAAATCCAGAAATCACAATGTATGATTTTAAAATTATTTATTTGTGTGTTACTGCTGCAAATAAGTATTTGAACACCTGCCAATCAGCAAACATTCTGGCCCGCAAAGACCTGTTAGTCCACCTCTAAAAAGTCCACCTCCACTCCACTTATTATTCTAAATTAGAAGCACCTGTTTGAGGTTGATAGCTGCATAAAGATACCTGCCCACCCCACACAATCGGTAAGACTCCCAACTTCTAACATGGCTAAGACCAAAGAGCTGTCCAAAGACACCAGAGACAAGATTGTAAACCTTCTCAAGGCTGAAAATGGCTACGGGGCAATTGCCAAGCAGCTTGGTGGAAAAAAAAAATCTCTCTCTCTATATATATATATATATTATTTACTATTAATTGCTCTTGACTCAGATATATCTTGTGCCCTGTTTAAGTCTTCAGGCTTCTTAATGACTAATTCATGGTTCCTCTGATTGTTGGATTAAGGTTACTTGTTGGTTATTCTCTTTCTCTTTTGCCTACATCTTATCCAATATATTGATATTTTCCAATAAACAGTTTTTTTCTCATAATGGGTCAAAAACAGGAAAATTAGCCTTAGTTTGATTATTTTTGGCTTCAAGTGAGCAGATACATTTATTTTCTTTGCCATCCCAGATTGGCTTCACCAACACAAAAGTCATTCATATTTTTCCTGCTTTATTATTGTACAGGTTTTAACTGCACTTATCTCAAATCTAACCTTAATGTCAACTATAAAAAACTTTGCAAATTTTGCAAAATGTGTGATCCTGAGGATGAGTCTAATGACCCAACAAAGACATACATACACAAAGACATTCTGCCTCTGACTATATCTAATACAAACACAATTAGAGTGATGATTGATTTACTCAGACCCAGACAGACATATTGATTTTTTAATGATATTGTCTGTGTCTGTCACTGTAGTGTATGCTGATGGAGAGAATGTGTTGCTACTCACCGACTCTTCCGGTTTGCCGCTGGGTTTTGATATACTGCCCAGGGGTTGGTCCAGTTTG